>CAUYLG010012592.1:0-35712 GCA_963573385.1 Cacajao melanocephalus | reverse complement strand
ATGGATATTGGCCTGAAGTTTTCTTTTTTTGTTGAGTCTCTGCAGGGTTTTCATATCAGGATGATGTTGGGAAGGAGTCTCACAAATGATAAATGAAGGATTCCTCATAAAATGATTTGAGAAGGATTCCCTCTTTTTGGATTGTTTGGAATAGTTTCAGAAGGAGTGGTACCAGCTCCTCTTTGTACGTCTAGTAGAATTCAGCTGTGAACCCATCTGGATCCGGGCTTTTTTTGGTTGGTAGGCTATTAATTGGTGCCTCAACTTCTGCCCTTGTTATTGGTCTATTCAGGGTTTCCACTTCTTCCTGGTTCAGGCTTGGGAGTGTACAAGTGTCCAGGAATTATCCATTTCTTCTTGGTTTACTGGATTTTGTGTATAGAGTTGTTTGTAGCAACCTCTAATTGTAGTTTGTATTTCTGTGGAATCAGTAGTGATATCCCCTTTATGGTTTTTTATTGCATCTATTTGATTCTTCTCTCTTTTCTTTTTTATTAATCTGGCTAATGGCCTATTTTGTTGCTCTTTTCAAAAAACCAGCTCCTGGATTTATTGATTTTTTGAAGGGTTTTTTGTGTCTCTATCTCCTTCAGTTCTGCTCTGATCTTAGTTATTTCTTGTCTTCTGCTAGCTTTTGAGTTTTTTTGATCTTGCTCCTCTAGCTCTTTCAAATTTGATGATTGGGTGTTGATTTTATTTATTTTTATTATTATTATTTTTTAAACCTACAGCACCCTGTGTTGATTTTAGATATTTCCTTGCTTCTCATCTGGGCATTTATTGCTATAAATTTTCCTCTGGACACTGCTTTAAATGTGTCCCAGAGATTCTGGTATGTTGTGTATTCATTCTCGTTGGTTTTGAAGAACATCTTTATTTCTGCCTCCATTTCATTGTTTATCCAGTCAACATTCAAGAGCCAGTTGTTCAGTTTCCATGAAGTTGTGTGGTTTTGAGTTAGTTTCTTAATCCTGAGTTCTAATATGATTGCACTTTGGTCTGAGAAACTGTTTGTTATGATTTCCATTATTTTGCATTTGCTGAGGAGTGATTTACTTCCAAATACGGCATCAATTTTAGAGTAGGTACAATGCGGTGCTGAGAAGAATGTATTAAACTTCATATGGAACCAAAAGAGAGCCTGCATAGCCAACACAATTCTAAACAAAAAGAACAAAGCTGGAGGCATCATGCTACCTGACTTCAAACTATACTACAAAGCTACAGTAATCAAAACAGCTTGGTACTGGTACCAAAACAGATATAGACCAATGGAACAGAACAGAGGCCTTAGAGGCAATGCCACACATCTACAAACCTCTGATCTTTCACAAACCTGACAAAACAAGCAATGGGGAAAGGATTCCCTGTTTAATAAATGGGATAACTGGCTAGCCATGTGCAGAAAACAGAAACTGGACCCCTTTCTGACACCTTACACTAAATTTAACTCCAGATGGATTAAAGACTTAAACAAGACCTAATACCATAGAAACCTTAGAAGAAAATCTAGGCAAAACCATTCAGGACATAGGCATAGGCAAGGACTTGGTGACTAAAACACCAAAAGCATTGGCAACAAAAGCCAAAATAGACAAACGGCATCTAATTAAACTCCAGAGCTTCTGTAGAGCAAAAGAAACAACCATTACAGTGAACCAGCAACCAACATAATGGGAAAAAATTTTTCCATTCTATCATTCTGATACAGGGCTAATATCCAGAATCTACAGAGAACTAAAACAGATTTATAAGAAAAAAACAAACAAACCCATTCAATAGTGGGCAAAGGACAGGAACAGACAGTTTTCAAAAGAAGACATTTAAGAGGCCTACAAACATATGAAAAAATGCTCATCATCACTGGTCATTAGAGAAATGCAAATCAAAACTACATTGAGATACCATCTCACTCCAGTTAGAATGGCAATCGTTAAAAAATCTGGAGACAACAGATGCTGGAGAGGATGTGGAGAAATAGGAACACTTTTACACTGTTGGTGGGAGTGTAAATTAGTTCAACTATTGTCGAAGACAGTGTGGCAATTCCTCAAGAACCTAAAAACAGAAATTCCATTTGACTCAGCAATCCCATTACTGGGTACATATCCAAAGGATTATAAACTGTTCTATTATGAAGACACATGCACACGTATGTTCATTGCAGCACTGTTTGCAATAGCAAAGACCTGGAACCAACCCAAATGCCCATCGATGATAGACTGGACAAGGAAAATACGGCACATATATACCATGGAATGCTATGCAGCCATAAAAAATGATGAGTTCCTGTCCTTTATATGAGTTCCTGTCCTATATATAGACATGGATGAATCTGGAAACCATCATTCTCAGCAAACTGACACAAGAACAGAAAATCAAACACCGCATGTTCTCACTCATAGGTGGGTGTTGAACAATGAGAACACATGGACACTGGGAGGGGAGCATCACAAACTGGGGTCTGTGTGGGGAACTAGGGGAGGGACGGTGGGGTGTAGGGAGGTTGGGGAAGGATGACATGGGGAGAAATGCCAGATAAAGGTAACAGAGGGATGGAGGCACTAAACCACATTGCCATGTATGTACCTATGCAACAATTCTGTATGATCTGCACATGTACCCCAGAATCTAAAGTACAATAAAAAATGTATTTAAAAAAAAGAAGTAATTGAAATGCTACTATAGGTCAGAGAATGTTTTGAACTAAGTGAACTTCTTCATAGACTTTATAGGCCCTTATGTATGGTGAATGCCTAGGATTTGTTTGACCAGTTTAATATACACTTCCCCTAACTTACAGTGTGCTTTTATGCAAAGATCTATTTTATCCTCTCAGCAGATCTGTGAAGAAAGAAATATTTCACCACGTTTTAAGGAAGAGAAGACAGAGGCTTAGAAAGGCTGATGTCTTGGCCAAAGTCACTCATAAGTAGTAGGTAGAAGTAGCATGTACATCCAGGACCTAGGCTTCCAAACCATACTTTTTGCTACTTTGCCAGGGACGGGTGGGAAAACACAGAAAATGCTGAGTTATGTTTACAGCCCTGTAAATACATGATTTATTGGATTGTTTCTTAAGTCAAATAGTCATGAGATAATTGTCCTAATGTCAAAATAATTGTATTAGTTGAGTCTATATTTTAAACACTTCCTTTCCCATGCTAAATTGTTGTTTTGTTATTTAAGCAACACCAATAGCAACACTAAACAAAATTTTTGTAATTGACTAAATATCTCCACTTACCTGTCTAATGCTTTTTTTTCCCACTTTGGTTTCTCTTCAGTATTTGATTGTATATTTTCTCTATGTGGTTTAAAATATAGCCTCCCAGTTTTCCTTCTAGATGTTCTGGCAATGTTTTACTGAAAACAGAGTAATGAGGAAATTATGTGAATAATCATTTCCATCCTGGTCTGTCATCCCCCTGGGTAATCTTCACTAGTGTAAGTCACCCTCATTCCTCTCTATGGGTACTACACAGCAGTCAATGGAAACACAAATTTGGCTCTGTTATCACCTTCCCCTTTTCTTGTCAACCAATGAGAAAACAGCTTTAAACCCTAGCTTTACCATTAACTATCTGGCCTAGGGCCGGGGATCTCATCTTTAAAAGAGTTCATTTTCTGATTATTAAAATAAGGAAATTGAACTAAAAGCTTTTCAAGGTATCTAAGAATATATATTATTAGCATTGCAATAGCACATAAGCTTTATGAATGCAAAGACATTGTTAATTTTGTTCATTGCTATATCTTCAATGCCTACAACAGTATTTTCTAAAAGATGTTCAATAAATGAATAAATAAAGAGCTTTTCAGTTCAGGTTTACAGGGGAAAAATTCATGTTTTAAAGTGAGAAATTAGATGGTTTACCATTCAGGGAAGGCTTCATGAAGGAGCAATGCAGTTGAAGAAGGGCCCACCTCTTTGAAAGTTCAGAAATGACATAATCAGCTCATTTAAAGGTGACCAGAATAAGAGGAACTGACACAAATTAAATTTTAACTAACTGATAAACCATATTTATAAATTCATGGTTTACAATAAAGGACTTGCACTATGTGTGTGGCTGGTATTTGTGTTTTATCCAGTTCTCCTAGTCTGTTCAGGCTGCTATAACAAAATACCATAGACTGGGTGGCTTATAAACAATCTGTTATTTTTCACAGTAGTGTAAGCTGAGAAGTCGAAGATCAAGATCCTGGCAGATTTGGTGTCTGGTGGGGGCCCGATTCCTAGTGCACCCACAGCAGTCTTTTCACTGTATCCTCTCGTAGTAGAAAGACAAAAGCACTCCCCTGAGCCCCTTTTATAAAGGCACTAATGGCACTGGTGAGGGCTCTGCCTCTGAGGAGGGCTGAGACTGTGCCACTGGACTAGGAACTTCACAAGTGCTTCTCGGTTCCCCATATCCCATAACCACCCCCTGCCTTTGGTGGAACAGGAAGGCTAAATTGGACTAGAGTTGGGCATTTCCTTTCTCCTTTGTAAGACTAGAACCGGCTGGGGTAGGGTATCTGCTTTCTCCCAGGTCAGTTAAGTTCTGATAAAGACCAGCAGGTGAGGCTCTGACTAAATAGTTGCTCCTGGTGGCCAGCTAAAAACACTGTGACTTGCTAAATACACTGTGACTTGCTAAATACACTGTGCTCTGGCTTTCAAAAGGGTTCCTTTCCCTGCCCTCTGCCTGAAGCAGGAGGGGATGTTTCTTCTCTATTCACTGTGAGAACCAGGTCGAGCTCTTGGAGATAAAATTTGCAAAAGTGTGGGGACTCCCAATAATTGGGTCCCCCTGGAGGTTTTATATCTGACTTCTCCATACTAAGCCTCCAGTACTCTATCAACCACAGTTGAGGTTTTCCTATCCTGGTACTAGTTCCCACAGAGGTTTCATCTCCTGGATTTCTGTTCTGTTAAAATGAGATTCTCTGTATTAATCTGTTGATCTCTCCAATTTTGGAGATAGCAGTTTGCCCTGTGACCTCACTTCTTTTACCAGTTTAAGAAGAGTTGTTGTTGCTTTTTCAGTTTGTTCAGCTTTTTCCTTGTTAGAATGGAGTGGCAACTTCTAAGCTATTAATATGCTGAACCAGAAACCATATAATGTATTTTTTAGAAACACCTAAAAGTATATTGCTCTTTTTTCTGACCTAAATCCAAATGACTTTGAAAAGGGATTATAATTAAGAACAAAATTAAATTACTTATCTCCTAGCAATAAGAAATGAATTAATTGCCTAACAGCATAACAGTCTTCTGTTATGCTCTGTGGTTATTTTATTTTAGCCACCCTTGTTAGCATTATTTTATTTTCTACCATTTTCGGGACTTCTTTTTACAATATTCTTATTAATGTCATCAGCCCTCTTAACAGAAAGCAAAAGTTTTAAATTATTTTAATTTACATTATTTCATGGTGCGTATTCTACTGTTTTGTTGCTATTTACTTTAAAATTTTAAAATCATCAATAAAACATTTTGAAAGCAATGCTTATGGAATAATCTTTCTCAGTTAACATGTCAAAATAATGTTGTTTTCTTTAAAGATACGTGGCAACAATCTAAAGAAAGAACTGCAGTTTCTTTAAACCCTCAACCATAGGGGTGTCATATGTGATAAACAAAATGGCATTACTTTGGTTCAGAGCTCTAAAATGGAGTCAAGAAGCCACGGTAAGTCAAGAAGCCACGAGTAAGCTGGGTCAAACCACCATAACCACAATACCCTAGAAAATAGCTGAATTTTGCCAGCCCTGCAGCTCTTAAGCAGCAACAACCAATGAACTGTAGACTCTTACTAAACTAGCTGCCTCTACGAGTGATAATTATTTTAAAACAATTTGTGTAATCACCCTCAGTGTCCTCTCAAAAATCATTACTCCCTTTCCTCTTTTGGAACACAATTTGGCTTCTAGTTGTCTCCTGAATTCCAGTTCCTAAGACCTCAATAAATGCCTTGTCCTACCGCTTTACAGTCTGGTCTTTCTTTTCTTGATAGACAGGAGCTACTGGAAGCTCCAGTCCACTACGATTATTTTGTACACATAGTTATTTATAAATGCAGAATTCAGATGGCTATCCTAGCTTCTCCTCTTGGCAGTGGGGTGGGGCTTCGGGAGTTAATAACATGAGTTTATTTCAATCCCAAAGTTTGGAATATGTGAGCCTGGAAAAGAGAAAAAAATAGAGTCCAATTTATCTTTTTATTAAATACACTATTTTTTCAGTCTGCTGAAGGTGACTCAGAGTTAAAAAGAAAATTCAATAAATGTCAATTTAACTTCTACCCTATGTCAGGATCCTTTCTTGGAAGCATGATATTTAGTTTGCTAATATTAACATGCAGAGTGGCAGGCAATGTAAAGTCAGAAGGAAGTAAGAATTGAAACATGATGGTATTGATGCATAAAGAGACAAATGGATTATTATGACAGGATAGAATCCAGAAATTAGCCTATGTATGGATAAATATGCAATAATTGATAAGGATAGTAAAACAACTCAATGAGTAGGGTATAGTCAGTAAAATGAGAGAAAAAATAATTAGGTTGAATCTCTCCTTATACCATATGCAAAGAAGCAGATTCCATATGGATTAAAAATGTAAAGGCGAAAATCAAAACTGTAAACACACTATTAAAAAAATAAGAAAACTATGTTTATAACTTTGGGATAAAAGAGACTTTTTTAAACAACGTATAAAACACAGAAGCCACAAATAAAATACTGAAGAGTTATAATTTTGACTACACCAAAATTAACTTTAAAAATCAGAAAGCAAACTACAGATTGGGAGAATGTATTGTCCACCTACATAACAGAAAAAATGATCAGCATTGAGAATAGATAAACTTCAGCTAGGAAGAGTATATTTTCAATCTTTATGATGGGGAGCAGATTACTTCCTAGAATAGATAAGGGCTTCATAAATATCAATGATAAATAATAGGAAATTGTAAAAACACTTTAAACTTTGATGCTACTAAGTGTCGATGAGATTGTCGGAAGTTTGATATTGTTGTATATTACTGGTAGGGGTGTAAACTGGCACACTCTTTCTAGGGAATGATTTGTCGGTGCTCTTAGAAGTTAAAATATGGCTACTCTATCACCCAGCAATTGTACAATTCAATATATTCATGAAATAAATATTTGTGTGTAGAAGAAAGCATACATGGCATTCACTGTGACATTGTATGTTATGGTAAAAAGTTGAAAACACCAAAATATCCATGAATAAAATAACGATTATGGAAGGTCATACAATGGACTGCTATCCAGCTCTTGGAAAGAATAAGACATCAATATTCACACATGTGAAAAAATCCCCAAAGTGTACTATAAGGTAAAAATTCAAGTTGTAGAACAATATTCACATTATAGTCCCATTTAATTTAATGACTAGTTACACAAAGTAAAACTGTATATTCCTACATACACATATGTAATAAACTCTTATTTAATTATGTTATACAAAATGTTAAACTAATAATGGTGGATATTTCTTAGGAGGTAGCTGGGAATAGGAATAAGGCAAATAGAACCTGTACTTTGTCTTAGTACATTTTCTGTAGCTTATAACAGAATACCAAAAACTGGGTAATTTATAAAGAAAATAATTTCTTATAGTTATGGAAGCCGAGAAGTTCAAGATTGAAGGGCTGCATCTGGGGGTGACCTTCTCGCCAGTAGGGACTCTGCAGAGTCCCACGGTGGCACAGAACATAACAGTGAGGGGGCTGAGCATGCTAGCTCAGGTCTCTCTTCATCGTCTTATAAAGCCACCTGTCTCACTCCCACGATAACCGAATAATTCATTAATTCATTGACCATTAATCCATGAATAAATTAATCCATTCAAGAGGGAAAAACCCTCATGACCCAACACCTCTTAAAGACTCACCCTCTGAATACTGCCACGTTGGTGATTAAATTTCAACATGGGTTTTCAAGGGAACAAATATTCAAACCATAGCATTCTTTATCTGAATTACTTGAACATTTATAATAAAAATTATATATTTAATATTTCTATAATTGTAGTCAATCTTAAAGAGATCACAATGATTGTAAACACAGGAATTTGAAAAAGGTATAGTAATACAAGGCTGTCAGGGCCATCTTGAAAATTATCCTAAATGACATAAATGTTTCTATTTAAATACCGCTTTTATTATACTAATAATTAGAATTTTTAGTATTAATACTATTTAAAAGATATTTCAACAGCTAACTCCTTTTACTTTTCATTTCAATTTGATTTTTACAATGCTTCCAATACTGTGAAACTTTCTATAGAAGTCTATGCTGGTTCATCACCTCTACCATTAAACCAAAGATCTGCATGCTATATATAGGAAGATACATGACTCCACTTTTCAAAGGGTCATTTTACATTTTTGCTTTGATGTCAAATGAGATTTTTATCCTGAAATGGTATAGTTAGCACCAAATGAAATCTCCAGAGCATAATTCCTACATAACGCTATTAGCTCCATTCTCACCCTAGACCATGAGCACTTTTTTAACTGTTCCAGCACTTATTCGAGATGCCCTGGATATCATGCATCCTGGGTAAATATCAGGTGATGGATAGATGGATCAGTGGATGACTTGATATTTGGAAACCACTATAGAGATAAGTATGCCTGATCTCAGTCTTTCATTTTAAATCTTTCCTTAAATCTTTCATAAGCACCATAAGGGCATCCACTCCCAATGAAGTAGGTTTACAGCTTTATTAGAAGACATTTAGGGATCAGGGTGCAGAAATGCTTAATAAGTACATAAGGCCTAAATAGGATACCCTGCTACTCTGTGACTTTGTGCATTCTTTATTACAAAATTGCATGTACCTACCCTGAAAAACAGATGCCTATATTTTGATTCCCCAAACCAATAAAAGCAATTAGCTTTTGCACGGTATTTTCCATGTGCAAAGTAATCTCAAATATGTTACCCGGAAAACCCCTATTTATAATTGCAAACCACTTTTCCACATATCCCCTAATTCCAATAGCCTATCTTTCTTTCTTCCTCCATAACAATGAACATTTTCTAGCATATTATATAATTTATTTATATAATCTCTTGTCTGTCTCTTCTCTATTTTCCCATCTCCAATAAACCCACATCCACATGCATTCTAAGCTATGTGAGAGAAAGGAATTATGTTTCTTTTCTTCACTGCTGAATCTCCCGTGCTTAAAACACAGACTGATACATAATAGGTGATTAGTAAAATTTTGTTGAATAATGGAATGAATGCAGTCTTTACAACATTTAAAAATTTTTTTTTAAATGGGTAAAATTTGTGGATGAGGGAGTTTGACTTTCTAACTATCTCCTTTTTAAACTTTTTTTTAATTGAACTTTAAGTTCTAGGGTACATGTGCAGATCTTGCAGTATTGTTGCATAGGTACACACATTACGGTGGTTGCTGTCTCCATCCCCTCTTCACCTGCACCCGGCATTTCTTTTTCTTTTTTTGAGACAGCCTCACTCTGTTGCCCAGCCAAATGAACAGTAGGCTCACTGCAGGCTTAACCTCCTAGTCTCAGGTTTCAAGCAATCCTCTCCCCTCAGCCTCCACCCACCACCACATCTGGCCAATTTTGGTATTTTTTTTGGTAGAGATGGGTGTCATCTCACTTTGTTGCCCAGGATGGTCTTGAACTCCTGGGCTCAAGTGATCCTCCTACCTCACCCTCCCAAAGTCCTGGGATTATAAGTGTGAGCACCTCACCCAGCCACTTTGGCTTTTTGAATATTAGAAGTATAACTCCAGTTCTCCCCATTTTGCTTTGGCAATTAAATTACATGATGTCAACATTAGCAGCAGCGCATGATTTGGGTTTTACAGGAATGCGGAAAGATCTTTTAAATTCTAAGACAAATATCTGTTTCTCACAGGTCAGCCTATTGCACTTCATTTCACCTTTGTCTGCATCACTTTGGGTTCAGCACAGATTGAAACTGAGGGTGGAGATGGGGAATGATGCTGTAGACAGTCAATATGGACACCAGTTTTCTTTAAAGGGTTTTAAAAATCACAGTAAATTCATTTGCAAAGAGAATCTATATACTTTGGCGTATAGTCAATACTACTATAAAATATATACTGCCCCAACTTGTCTTATGAAATACTTTGCAGCATCTGTGTATAATCAGATCTATTTATTGGCATTATGGACAGTCAGATTTGTTCATATTCTCTGAGTACATGAAAGCTTTGTAGGAGAGAAATTTGAATTTTATCTCAGCTTGAGCAGATTCAGAGTCAGTGTGAAGAAACTGGAGTAGGAAGGATGCTGGTCTTACCTTTCTCATCTCCTCTTGCCTTCATTCTGTCCCTCTCCCCTGCCCCACCAGTCTGCCACCACAACCCACCTCCTGTCACACACCCACACCATTTGGTTTTCATTACGTCTTCTTCAACATTGGAGTAGGGTAGGGTAGAGCAGGAAACAGAAAAAAGGACACATGTTTTTCCAAATACCTCTCGCAGCTGAAGACCTCTCTGGCTGTCTTTTTCTTTTCTTCTCTTGGCTGTCATTTTTTTTCTCACTCTTGCCAAGGCTGGAGTGCAATGGTGCGATCACAGCTCACTGCCACCTCAAGCTCCTGGGCTCAAGTAATCCTCCCACCTGAACCTCCCACTTCCCAAATAGCTGGGAATATAGGACCACACCACCATGCCTAGCCAATCTTTAAATGCTTTTGTAGAAATGGAGTCTCACTGTGTTGCCCAGGGTGGTCTCAAACCTTTGTCCTCAAGTGGTAGTTCTATCTCAGCCTCCTAAAGTGCTGGAATTATAGGCATGAGCCACCACATCCAGCCTGGCTGTCATTTTACTCTATGTGGCAGGTGACCTAGTGGGTTCCTCAGAAAATGTCAAAGAAATCTTCACAGTGTAGTTTGCTAATGTGAGAGAGACTTTCCAGCTTAAATCCCCCAGCTCTCTCTCCTCTCACCTCTGGCTTTTTGGATTCCTACCTCAGCAAGCAGCTCTCTGCCATAAGGTCTTCTTGAGACAGATGAAATTTTGCTTCTGTTCACAGGGTCCATCTACCTGGTCCACACATCCATGACACATCACACATTGGGAATGTAGATTTCTATAATACGTCGCCTATGTATTCACCCTGTCATCTCTTCCCTGCTCCTTCCTCCTGTTCCAGTAGGCAACGGGGACAGAACCACAAGCACGCCACCTCAGCAGACATACATCCAAGATAGGAAATAGCTGCCTCCCTTCGTTATGGAAATGACAATGTAGTCATGACTCAGAGACTGAACGCTTGAGCCACACTGCTCAATTCATGCTACAGTGCCTCTGTTCACTGCTCCTGTGACACTAGGCTTGTTTTTAAATTTCTCTGTACCTCAGATACCTCATCTATAAAATGGAGATAATAGTATCTCCTACCATAGGGTTACTATGAAAATCAAATAAGTTAATTCTCATAAAAAATGCAGTCAATATATCTTGTCTATTATCAACCCAAATTTCTGTTAGTGGTTGTTAGAAACCCTTTTGGGGGTCAGGGAGGATGACTCCCACCCCTTCCCTACCCCTGCCAAGGGGGCATAGAAAAGGCTCAGCACTCTCCTGTTAGTCAGGGACCACTCTAACACTCCTGCTCAGTTCCTAACTCCATCCGCTCTCACCTGCACTTCTGCAAATAGCACCCTAACCAGACACCTCGCGTCCCACAATCCATTCTTCCTGCTAAAACGAAGACAATTTCCTGAAAGCAGAAGTCAGTCTTTTTTTCTCTAGAGGACCATATAACAAGTAGTTTAGGCTTTGCAGGACAGGAGGCAACATCAAAGATATAATGCAGGCACTTTCAAAACAAAAAAGAAAAAAAGTTGAAAAATGTTTACTGACAGAATTTAAAATATAATAATTAAGTACAATTTTTCTCATAATACAAGTAAATTGATAAAAAGTAAGTGATTATTTTGGAAGGAATAACAGTTTGCTTAATTGGGACTCAAGTAAGTGTTTCCAATCCTCAAAACAATTGCAAATGTTCATTTGTTAATGTTGATCTGAAATGGAACTTAATGTTTCATCTTTGAAAATGTTCCTTGCACAAAAGTTGATACTACCAGATTGAAGCTTAAAGATTATTTGAAGTTTTCAAGAGTTGTTACTATACATTTTACAGTAATTGAGCCATTGAAAACTTGGGTAACATGTCAGAAACAAGGTATGAAAACTAAAGTAATCACTATACACACCTGCTGATGGGAACAGAAAATGAACAGAGCTATTTTCAAGGTATTTTCAGTAAAGCATCTTAGAAAATAGACTCAAAAGAGCTTGTAGAAACTATCAAAACATCGAAAGTGGAATCAGTTAATTTTAGAAGTCTTCTTTTGATGCCACGAATTTGAATCATGAGGAATAGGAAAATTTCTTACTCAAAATATATTAGTAATATTTTGTAACATGAAGGGAAATTATGTTAGAATGTATTAATAATATATATTGTTATCTGGATTAAATTTGATAATCTTGTAACTATTAAATGTGCACAGTTGCTTAGCAGAACAAAAATCAATTAAGAAACAATCTTTAACCTCAGATATCACATATTTAAATGTCATAAAATTAATTAAACCCAAACATTAAAGAAACTTAATAACCTATGTAGAAAGAAAGTGTAAGTATATATACAGAAAAATGTGCTAAAAACATAAAATGGAAAAGACTAATATATTTCTATCCGAGAAAGGAGATGGTTTCTCAATGTCTCTATATCATACTAAAAATATTTTTAAAGGCCACACTCAATAAATAGACAATGTTTACCAAAAAAAGTTAATGTACTTAATCTACTTCAATAAAAAATGTATTCATATTCATAGTTTGGTTGTTTTCTACTTCACGTAGTTTTCAAGTAAAAAACACTTTTCTTCTACTTCATAAAACATTCTAATTCAGCCCTGAGAGGAAATTGTGTTAAGAACACAAGATTTCATGCTTATGAGCAAAATATGTGATATTTTTCTATAATAATTATGATGAAATTACTGAAGCCAAAAGGAATGTGGTATAACACTTGGAAGGTTCCTCGCAATTTGTTTAGATAATCGTTCAGATCAGAGTGGTTACTTCACTCATAGAGATACAGGGTAGGAGTCATTTTGATGAGGACCTTATTGCAATAATAATATAGCAGTAGATGTGTGATGTTCATAATATAAAGACATTAAAGTGGTATAAATGTAAAATTTAAAGGAGAATGCATCCTCCGTTAAGAGTGAATGAATGTACCTATGAATGAAAGGTGGTGAATGTATCTATGTTTTTGTGAGATTGCCTATACTAATGGCTTAATTTTAAGGTGGGTTATTGTCCGGGTGCTTTTACAAGGTAAAAAATATTCCAAAATGCTATCTTAGATTCTTATTTAAGGATTACAACAGGATCACGCTGGAAGAATAATAAACTAGTAGAATGGCAACTAGAAGAGACAATTATTAATTCTCACCACAATAGTTGCAATGGATGTGACGCTTATGTGTCATCTATCTATCAGTATTTGATGGAAAGTTCATTTGTTTCACACAATAATTCAAAGAAGTAGGTACCATTATTAGCCCCCTCGTCATAGTAGAGAGAAGGAAGCAGGAGTGATGTAACTTGCTCAAGTTTGTTCAGCTGGTAAGCACCTATACCTGTATTTGATTCTAGATGCTCTGCCACTTCACTTCCCACTACACTAGTTGTTAAAGCAGAAGATACATGCACCAAAATCAAAACTAGAGGCCCTGGACAATAACCCACCTTAAAGTCAATCCACTTTCAACTATGTCATGTCAGAAGACAGTAATAATAATGTTAATAACAGTTAACATATGGATTGTGCTTACTATGTGTCAGAAACTATTCTAATCAGTATTGTAATATATAGTTATAATTATTTTACTCATAAGGCAACTGCAGCCCAGGAAAATCAAGTCACTCGCCAAAGACCATTTTGAAAGTGACAGAGCCATGGTAGGAATCCTGGGGTCCAATCAGGTCCAAGTAATGACAGTAGAAAAAGTCTTCGCCTAGACTCCTGTATCAGCTAAGATCAAATATCCTTCAGTTGACTCCCTCTTTCCATACCACATACAAAGTGACCTCTGTAAAATGTAAACCTGATAATATGAACCCCTGGCTAAGCTCTCCCAGTGGCTTCCCATAGTGCTTCACAAAAATATGACATTAGAAAGCCCAGCACTGTCTGAGTCCTACCTACCTTCTGGTCTTGTTTCCCACTGAACTTCCCATCATCCTCTACTTCAGCCGCAATGGTTTCTCTCGAGTCTCTCTACATCCCACACTGCTTTCTCCCGCATGCTCTCAGCACAGATTGCTCTTCTGTGCAGAGCCCTGCTCTATCTCTCTTCATTGTCTTCCAATTCTCAGCTAAAGCATCACTTTCTAAGGAGCGACCTTCCCTGACTCCAACACACATACATACATCAAATCCCCTTCTAGTCCCTTTTATATGCAATATGGCTTCTTTGCAGTACTCATCACAGTTGCAATTTTACAATTATAATGTAATTATTTGATTAATGCCATTCTCTTCTACTAGTCTATAAATAGAGGGAGGTCAGGACTCCAACTTGTTTTGCCACTTTTAGGTTCGGTTCCTTGAGACAAAGATGTATGTACAAGTATCTTGTTTGGGATGTCATTTCAAGAAGCACCAGTAAGAAAATGGGGAAGTAAGACAGAGAAGACAACAAAGCCAGTATAGGGTACGTTAATGAAGAGTTTGCCATTGTGGGAAATTGAAACATTCTTTTAGGGACCTCTGGGAGACCATGTAGAATGCCCCTCAGAGCCATCCCACCAGAGGTATGAGACACTATGCTATTACTTCATGGGTTCCATCCATAATTGGTTCAGGGTTGCTCTCAGGAAAGTTAACTTCTGGTCATTTGCAACCAGTCATGCACACAAGCCAAGCTCATTCCTACAACTAGGGAAAGTATTCAGACAGAAAATTGCCAAGTATTTGCAGTAAGAAGGAATCAAGTTGAATAGATAGAGTTAATGCCAGGGAGATACTGGTGGTCAATTGACAGCATCTGCTACAGTCCCTCCCTTGTGACCCAACTCATGATCCAAATTATGTTTACTCAGACCTCAGTCCTATCACAGATATTTAAAATTGGTAAGTATTCGTGGTATAAACTATATTCCCAGTTGCATTGATGTAATTTGTTCAGGCCATACTGATATTAATTTTCTTTCTCCTCTACCACCTATTTTAGGTTGTAATCAAATTCAGCCAACACTTTGGTCTAGGTCACTGGCTCCATAAGGTAAGGTCAACGTGCTTCACCACTGAGGTGTCTAAGCCCTTAAGTATGAAACCCGTGTCAGGGCTATAGTTTCTAGAATAATCTGTTCACTGTTATCACTATTCATAAAAGCATCAGGAGTCTCCATAAAACTTCATTATGTAGCAACATCCTTATCTCCTAATGATAATTCAGCTCAATTATTTCTTCCTGTAGAGTATCTAATTTCTTTGCCTGATGGTTTACTAGAATGAGGGACCCTAAATAAACTGGTGTAAGCCAATGCTTTGAGTTTAGTGGAACTTTTATTATTGCCCCTGGTTAGAACCAGGACCTCTAATTACTCAAAGCAGACAGGAAGCACAGATTCCCTAGGAATGATAAGGAGAGGGACCATTTCTCAACCTACATCCCTGCAGCAGCTCAGCAAAATGCTCCCATGATCAGTAGAGAAGCAGCACCAGGACAATACTTTTGGTGATTAAAGTAACAGAATGTCATTGGCAGTAATAGCATAAAAAATAACAGTTGCATTAGATAGTCGTAGCAAATGTTAAGGACAGAAAAATCCTAAAATAGAACGATAAATATTCATATCTGTATCTTTCATTGATTCTGAATTTATCTTCTATAACTTTATAACTTCAGGCTTCTGCAGAAAAGCTATACAGATCTCAGAGATGCATTTTTTCATTTATCTAACATGTTTTAATTGATTTTCTACTATGCTGATAGAAATAGCAGATACTGGCTGCAGTGGGGTTAATGGATTGATATTGACAAGAACAACAACAATATTAAATAGCGACAACCATTTCTTAACTGCTTATTGTATGCTGTACTCTCTACTTTGTGTTTTATATGCATTGAATGTGTACATTTTAAGGGTAAATACAAATAGGGTAACATTTGGCCAGGTATAGTGGATCACATCTGTAATCCCAGCACTTTGGGAGGCCAAACCAGGTGGATCACTTGAGGTCAGGAGTTTGAGACCAGCCTGGCCAACATGGTGAAAACCCATCTCTCCTAAAAATACAAAAATTAGCCAGGTGTAGTGGCATACACCTGTAGTCCCAACTACTTGGGAGGCTGAAGCAGGAGAATCACTTGAACCCTGGAGATGGAGGTTGCAGTGAGCCAAAATCATGCCACTGCACTCTAGCCTGGGTGACAGAGTGAGACTTCATCTCAAAAAAGCAAAACAAAACAAAACAACAAAACAAATAGGGTCACATTTATAAGAAAACACCAGATCATGATACTAAAAGAATTCTAGACTTTTTCCAAGACTTTCTTTTCTCATTTATCATCCAGAATTCCCAGTGGCCCTTGAATAGGTAGTCTAAATGTGATCTAGCATGATTCTAGGCCCAGTCATTTTAAGTAGTTCACCCCTAGGTCTATTAATAATAGTTTCTGACTGCTACTCCTCATTCTTTTTTAAAAATCTGATTTTATAAAATGGACATAATAATTGTACATAATTTTTACAGACAGTGTGATACATCAGTATACATATACAATGTGTAAAAGCCAAATTAGGGTAATTAGCATATCCATCCCCTAAAAATGTATCATTTCTTCGTGGTGAAAACATTCAAAGTTCTCTCTTCTAGCTATTTTAAAATATACCATATTTATTATTAACCATAGTTACTCTACTGTGCAATGTAACACTAGAACTTATTCCACCTATCCAGCTGGAACTTTGTACCCCTTGACCAACACTCCCCTCCTTTTCCCAGCCTCTGATAACTACCATTTTAGTCTCTACTTCCAAGAAATCAACTTTTTTAGACTCCACAGATGGGAGGGATCATGAGGTATTTGTCTTTATGAGCCTGGTGTATTTCACTTATGATGTCCTTCAAGCTCACGCATGTTTTTGCAAATGACAGTATTTCATTCTTTTTAAGGCTGAACTGTATTCCAGTGTGTATATATACCACATTTTCCTTATCCACCCATCTGTTTAAGGACACTTAGGTTAATTCCATATCTTGTCTATTGTGAATAGTGCTATAATAAACATGTATGTGCTGATATCTCTTCGAGATATTGATTTCCTTTCATTTGGCTATATATCTAGTAGTGGAATTGCTGGGCCATACAGTAGTTCTATTTTTAATTTTTTGAGGAAGTTCCATACTGTTTTCCATAGTGGCTGTACTGACATCCCTACTAACAGTGTATCAGAGCTCTCCTTTCCCCACATCCTCACCAACATTTGCAATTTTTGGTCTTTTTTATAAAAGGCCACACCCTATTTTTACACCCACCCTAGGGTCCTCAAGGAGGGAAGGTGAATGATGCTTGCAGCTCTCACTCATTTCTGTCCTTTTCAACCTTTTGCAACACTGTCTGTAGCCATATCTGCTGCCAGAACCCTCTAGAGGATAGAGATTTTCCACAAGTTGGTATTTGCTCACTGGTGAATCCAATGTACCTTTGGAATTGCAGACCCTCTTCCCCCATCACCCAGATGAACCTCTAAGCTCATTGCAGCTGCCTGCATTCTCTTGTACACTGACAACCTTCAAAACATTAAGTGTCCACATCTTTCCGCCCACTTCCTAAGGCTTTCTCTGGAACCAAGGTGGAACTTGCTCAGTCCACATGCAGATTCTCGAACCATCATATTTCTTCTTCATTTATGATGACCTTCTATAAGGGCCTTGTTATCACGGTCTGCTATCTAGATACCATACTTTATCCTCTGCGAGTAAATCAATTGTCTACACATAGCCAAGGACAAATTACATCAACGGATCAGTTTTCAGCTCTTTATCAGCAGTCTGAGAGACATTTTCAAGCTGTTTCAGTAGGCTGACAATATAGAATGCAAGAAGCTCTAAGGTGGAGTGATTAAATAGTGCTGGCGAAACAAACAAAAGCCCATGTGGGTCTCAGCTTCAGTCCCTGCTACATGTATACGGTAGTGCCCCTTTATCCTCAGGGGATACATTGCAAGACACCAATGAATGTCGGAAACCACAGATAGTACCGAATTCTACATATACTCTGTTTTTTCCTCTGTATACATAATAAAGTTTAATTTATAAATCAGGTATAATAAGAGATTAATAACAATAACTAATAAAAATGAACAATTATAACAATACTGTAATAAAAGTTAGGGAATGTGGTCTCCCCTCCCACACCCTCACCCCCCGCAATATCTTATTGTACTATATTCACCTATTTTTGGATCACAGGTGACCACAGACAACTGAAACCATGGAAAGCAAAACCATTCGTAATGGGGAGACTACTGTATTGTCTTATTTAATTCTCATGGCAACACTCTGAGATAAGTGGTATTATCCTTGTTTAGGGGTGAGGAAGCCAAGACACCTTAACGTGTCTAAAATAACACACTTAACAATGGTCAAAGGTGCATTTGTGGTTTGGAGGTGGGGAAAGGGAAGGTACCATCTATCGGGAGTCATTATCACCAAAATTGCTAACTAGAAAAGTGTCTAAAGCAAAGACTGACTAAAACTTTTAGTAAACTTGTGGATATAGTATAGCTTCAGTTTCTTCAGCACTAACCTAATGTTCTTAAGGTGAGTGTATTTTCTCAGTATACCCATAAGCATCCAGAATGTACATCAACATACTCTTAAGGAAACCACCATTTATAGAGGTACCCAGAAAAGTTTTTATCTTTCTCCTAAGCCAGAAGAAGATCATCATTTATTCATGGTGAAGACTCTATGAAATTTATAACATCTATACTAACAGCTATTTGGGGTAAAGCTCTGAAAAAAATTAAAGAGTCTTTTCAATACTGAAATTAAGTCCAATTTCAGCCTTTCAAGATATATGTCCAACAAAAGACCTAATTATTTCATCATTTACATTTATAAACAATATTTTACGTACCACATGCCTAGCTAACTAGACTCTTAACTTCAAACTTCTTGTATCAGTAAGTCATTGCAGTGGCGTAAACATGAGACAATTGACGTTCAGAGGCCCATTATGTCTCGTGAGCAGAGATTTTCCATGTGAAAGATGAAATGAATGTCATATGATTGTTGCCTGATTCAGAGGCCCACGTGCAAAAACTGGTGGAGATGTTCTGACTCACTGAAAGAAACAAAAACTGTTCATCTACCTGGAATCTTTAACATACTTCAGGAAACAAACAAAAGCCTCTTTGAGAGCGGTGTGTTTTTTCTTTACTTAAAAGAAAGATTCATTGCAGAATCAGAGCTAAAATATAAATGCAACCCTTAGAGTGTTTTTCAGTAAGAGGCACAGAATTTAGATCATTTTTTTGGCATGTGGAGGGTGTGAGTTCAAAGAAAGGACCCTGTGTTTACTTCTTTTAATACAATCGTATATTTTAGTCTGTTTTTGAGCTGTCCTCCTGTTATCTTGCACTTGTCAAGATCAAATCCAATATTAAGTTTCTGTTTGTATCAAAATAGTAAGTTTGTTTCCATATCTGTGATCTGTGCTTTACTTTCCGCACTAACACACGCATATACCTTAACATTTATCTACATGTTGCCTTACTAAACCCAATCTACTATCTTCTGTCCTGTTTCTCTTGCCCTAGTCTCCTCTTTCTCCACCTCTCCCAGACTATGAGCAAATAGCCTTTGGCCTTATCTCCTACTCACTGATAAAAACCTCTTCCAGAGCCCATTCCAGGCCCTGGAAATAGCCCTTTACCTTGTCAGAGCACTTTCCATATTTTATTATTTCTCTGTTCATTTTTCAGCAACATGCTGCTTTCCCTTTTCAATAATTGATTGTATTCGTGACTTCTGCCACTAGATGGAAAATGAATCTCCTTAAGAAAAAAATAATTAGATATTGTAAGACTTTACATTCTCTAAATAAATTCCTAACTAGCATAAACTGCCATTCACCTTCACCTGATATGCAAATGTGTCACCCTTTACTGTGACTCAAGAAAGGGAGAAGGTACTGAAACAAAACCTTTTAAATATTACTAGATAGGTGCCAAGTTCAGCAACATTTAAAGTTAGCATCCCAAACAAAATGTCCTGAGGCTACTTAATGGAAGCAATTGTAAACCATGGGTTTCCTGGCATCAGGTAAAGCCAAAAATAGTGGAAAGAGGGATAATTACAGACCTTAAATTTTCTGCTCTTTTTGTGACTGAATTTCTTCAGGATATTGACCCTGGAGCCATAAAATCTTGGCACCCATTATTTCACAGTGAAAAAGTGTTTCACTTTTTTCTTAAGTATTGAAGTAGTTCATGATCTTAAAATGGATTTAGTGAAAAGGCAGCAGCTTTCTATTATTTTTTTTTCCATTTGTTCCCACAAGGTCACAACAAAATGTCAAAAGTAACTTGTATTGGTGTTGCTACCAATTTGGATTGTCTTAGGTTACATATAAAAGCTGACTTTTTGATACATAAATTGCTTTTGCTTAAAATCTTTCTTTTTCTTAGTTAATTAATTGAGATTGACAAGCATATGTATACAGTTCAATCTTGCCAAAGAGCTGCTTGTGCCAAAAGCCACTTATTCTTTCTGAGCTTTCATTATTCTAACTCCAAACAGTTTACCAAGAGCAAAATGTAGCAAGATAGTGTCTTTCCGTAGAGACTCAGCATTTAAATAGATTAGGCAAGGCAAATGAAATGCTTCATGTCCCGGGAGTTTAATTCAGCTCTTGTTAATTAATCAGTCAGTATATTGATTATAAGACGTTTAGTTATACCAGAATAAAGACAGAAATAAAATAGCCTTTCTGGATTTTCATATTTTGTCATATATGTAATTAAGTAAAAATTTTAAAAAACTACTGTACCCAATCTAAATGCTAACCTCCTAAAATATCTGCATTTCTGAATAATGGATGTCAGAGTAAAGACTGATGCTATGCTGCATGCATGATTTGAGAGATAATACACGTACTCTCCACTAGTCTACCAATCCCTCCATCAATGTTCTCTGACCCTATCTATTAGATTTAGATTATAACCTCTACTTACCTGACACGTTGAGGTGGAGCTCAAATATGCTGTTTCCTGAAAAACAATTTTAAGTATCATAAAGATATAAGCCTCTTAAATTAATGTACTAGTTCCTGTCAATGACTTCTCTTATTGGATGGTAGAGAGCAAGGAGGACAGCAATACCCAATGTCAGGATTTCCCAATGGAAATCCACAAATTTACTCTCAATATCACATTTGGGGGTAGTAAGCTGTTGGCTAGTAAAAGAGAATAATAGAGGATGCATAACTTTCCCAAAATTTAAGAGAGTAATTCGTGGGTGATAATGAGGCTGGGCTACTGAAGGAGCTAACACATGTACAATTAAAATTTAAATTCTTCGAAGCTAGAACTGGGGAAAGCTATTATATTTAACCCCTTTCTCTAAAGAACACTTCTGTTTAATTCATTCAACCAACACTGAATGCTAACCATGTGCCGGAAAGTGCTGTAGGCACTGAAGATTCACAGTGACAAAATTTGATTTACATTTTAGAACTACCACTCTGGCTCCTATGTGGAAAAAAGACATCAGAATGACAAAGTCAAATGCAGAGAAGTGAGGAACTCAATCCAGTAGTCCAGGAGAGAAATAATAATAGCTTGAGGTATGATAGCAATCATGGAGGTAGTGCTAAGTGATAGGATCCACAATACAGTTTGAAGGTAGAGCCAATAGGACTTGCTGATAGACCAGAAGAGCTGTAGAAGAGACCTAAGAAAATACAAGAGACATGACAATCGCAGGGATGGAAAGTCTTTTGGAAAGACTCCAGAGTTCTGTTTTTGGGATGTTGAGTGACATGGAGTAGACAGTTAAAAATATGAATCAAAAGTTCAGAGGAAAGGACCAGCTGGGAAAAGGTGGAAGTGGTTGGAAAAAGGTGTTCAAAGATGGGTGTCTTGATGTGATCAACTAGGCAATGAATATGGAAAGAGAAAAATTCCAAACCATGGTGACTCCAACACCTAGAATTCAGGAAGAGAACAGGAGCTGGAAAAGAGAGTGAAAAAGACTATTCAGAGAGATAGAGTGAGAAGTAGGAAAGTTTAGTGTCCTGTAAGCTAAGTGAAGAAAAGGTTTCAAGAAGGAGGGAATGTTTAATTATGCTAAATTCAGCAGGAAGTAGAACAAGATGAAAAATTAGACTTGACTACTCATTTGGCCACATCAAGTCATCAGAGACCATGGACTTTGACAAGAGCAGTTTCAGTGAAATGCTGACTATGAAAGTCTGGTTTCATAGTGAACATATCACTGTGATGGATTCCTCAGAGCAGGAAGTAAGGTAGTAGAAGTAAGAATGTGAACAAGAGTTTCCAAGAGATTTTCAATGAAAGAAAATAACATACGTGGCAGAAGCCGGAGAGGGACGTTTGGTCAAGTGAAGTTTTTGGCGTTTATTGATATGTGCTTAAGGAAGTTGGGATTCTTCAGGTGGTAAAAGGAATCATGACCTGGAAGTCATGACAAGAAACAACAACTATCTTGCTTTTAGTTAGGGGACAGCATAAGAGAAAACAGTCATTTATGTACTGTATAATTTTGAAATTTTATGTTTTACTGTTTCCTTGACATCACCACAAATAGGCTGTGCATCCAGCACAGGTGCACCAATGTGATAAGACCTGCCACAGTTTTCCCTTCTTGACCTCCCATGACTGTCACTGACTGACATTCAAAGGCACGAGTGAAATGCTCTCCAGCCTTTTGCTGTATCCTCCAGCCTGAACCCCAATGAAGGCACTTGCCCACAGGTCCTCACTGCTTCTCAGCTTCCTGCCTGCTTGGTTGAGCCCACTTCCTTGGCACTCCTTCCTGTGACCTCCTCTTGATGTACAATGACTCTATCTCCTGAGGATCTGTGAGTATAATAAACCTCATTTTCCTGGGCCTCTCATGTGCCCCTCTTGTGGCTGCACTTGTCTGATCATCTCCTAAAAGAACACTGGGTGAAAGGGTTGCAAGGAAAAGAGTATCCTCAGGGAACTGGAAGGTTCTGCTGTAGCATGCAGTTGAAGGGAACGTTCTGAAAAGAGGCTAAGGATAAAGGGGATTTAGTTAATGACAGACCATGTGTTGCAAAGCACATGGTGCAAGGATTTGGAGGGCTGAGTTTGGGAGGGGTGGAACTGTGAATCATAAGAAGATGAACAAGGCTTGCAGCACTAAGGCTCTGGGAAGTCTGAGCTGTTTCTGTTGAGTGGGAGCCACAAGGGTATATTGATATTTTATGACATTATGTTCCTTGCTTCATTATCTGTGCTGCCTTTAATGTTTATTTTATTACATTTCATAATTTAAATAAATCAGTAAGGATGAGAGAGACGAAAATATAGTATACAGTGTGATGTGGCCAGAATACCAGATGGCATGGAGAATTCAGAATATATATATCCTATATCAGTATCTGATATAGGAGAGGGAAACAGCCTGAAGGGGCACTGAGTTCCTCATGAGGCATGAGTTTGTGGGGTTCTTAGAAACAGATATAGGATATAGGGATATACTTCACTGGTCACTATTAAGGATTAAAAATCTTTCACTTTTTTTGTTCTCTCACCAACCTACCTTTCCTAAGAACAAGAAGGATTGGATAGAGGAGAATGGGAAAGCAAATGTCAGAGAATCAATAGAAATCAGAACATAAGAAACCAAAGGACAAACTTTAATAGTCCTAATTATTTCCATGCATTTTTCTTTACTGCAAATAATTTCCCATTTAAATTTTTCCATGTTTATTGTATTTTTAAGACTTTACTTTTAGAATATTAAAAATGAATTGTTTTTAGACCTGAGACCTTAAAAAATATATTATACATATTTATTTTATATTTCTTTTGCCCTTCCACTTACCTTTATTTTAATTTTTAATTTGTGTGGGTACGTAATAAGTGTATATATTTATGGAGTATACGACATGTTTTGATACAGGCATGCAGTGCACAATTGCCTTACTTCTTGTTTTCATTTCCTTTATCAAATGGAATGGAACCTTAGAAAGCTTTGAATAAGAGAAGTATAGTATATGTATAGGCAGGAATGAGAAATAAATTATGGCTCACAAGCAGAACTGTAATTTATGCATGATGAATCTATCAACTAGAAAAAAATCAACTCTAGCTTTTCTAGTTAGAGCCTTCTCAAAACTTTCTGCATGCTTCATTCCTCTGATTTTTATTATGCATAATTTGATAAATCTTGACTCTCCCTGGAGTGTCTGAACATCTCTACAGTCATGCTGGCTAGACATTGTTGAAAATCCTCAGATTACATTTTTCCTGGTATTTTAGTATAACATCATGTAACTATTTTTTCTTTCAGTTACTCATGCTCATTAAAATGAAATGATAAATCTATGTGTGTTTCTCTTAAGGCAAAGGTTAATGTTGAGTGTTAATAAATTGTCCTTTTACTCAGCTATGCAATTTGTTCCCAGTAGCATCCTAGTACCATTGGGAAACAAAGCCACAGATCATTACTTCAGGCTCATCTCCTTGTCTGCGCAACCAAATGGAAACATATCTTGCATACTTTAGATAAATGACTAGTTGATGTTATGTCATATTGGTAGTAGTATTTAATTGAGATAAATATCTAAAACATCCTATATTTTAAAATTATGAACAATAGCAGGGTAAGAAGGAATGTGGGGTTGGATGGAAAATTTTCCATCTCCCCAAAACTTAGGAAACTAATAGCCACAACAGATCCTACAAAGAAGAAGCTAATGTGTCAGCTCAAATTCTTTGAAAAAATGGGTACAAACCCAGGCCAAAATCTTTGAAAAGGACAGCCAGAAAGATCTGTATGACTCAAAAACTCCTAACCTTACCTCCTCTCAAAGAAAAAAAGATATAAATAACAAAGAAAGGAACTAAATAGAGCATATCCTACAAAAATAAAAATATTTAAAATAGTGGTTTTTTTTTTTTCTGGAGATGGAGTTTTACTCTTGTTGCCCAGGCTGGAGTGCTGTGGCACGATCTCAGTTCACTGCTACCTCCATCTTCTGGGTTCAAGCAATTCTCTTGCCTCAGCCTCCTGAGTAGCTGGGATTACAGGCATCCATCACCACACCCAGCTAATTTTTGGTCTTTTTGGAGAGACAGGGTTTCACCATATTGGCCAGTCTGGTCTGGAACTCCTGACCTGAGTTGATCTGCCCCTCTTGGCCTTCCTAAGTGCTGTGATTACAGATGTGAGCCACTGCGCCCAGCTAAAAACAAAAAAAGTATTTAAGCCACACTTGCAACCATTTGTAGCAAAGCAGATGAGAAGGTTTATATCGAACTCAGACATATGACCATGGCAGCCCCCCAATAATTTTTTTTTCTTACTCAACAACATAAACAATTTATTACATATGTCTCCATTAAGACACAAAATCTACAGGGGTCTATCATATTGACTTTTATTAAATGGGAGAAAGTTCAAGATAAAACACAATTTAAAAAGAAAAAAAATGAGTTTGAGAAAATCTTATCAGAAATTAACTTATAGTGAGTGAAAATCGGGTTATGAGAAGTGGAATACTAGTACACGAAGATCTCCAAATAAGATGTCTCCCTGCTCCATCCTTCTCCCCACTAATTCCATGAATAAGATATATAAATGTCACCTTGTTAATATTTATTTTCCCTTCACTAAATTGTGGCCAAGTGAAAGGTTGTTGTTGTTTTTTTCTTTCTTTCTTTCTTTCTTTTTTTTTTTTTTTTTTTGTTTTGAAGAGGTGATGAAATAAGATAAATCTAGATTTGGTCCTGATTTTCTCCATAGATGCTAAGGTTCAGGACTGCATTCTACATTGGGAAAAATGGCAGGAAACTTGAAGGTTTCTGCCAAAGTAAGTAGATATGAGTCCTAAATTGGCACAGAAAATTGTAGGACAAATATTAATTTTATACCAAAGCTGAAGGAAAATCTTAAGATTTGTGTGATAAGTAAGAAAAAAAAAAAGAAATGGCATAGCCTCAACTCTAAAAACTTCAGAACATACAAAAGAAAAAGTAGAAATAAGCATACATCAATAAATACACTAAATCATATATGAGTATTTAAGAGTACAGGAACATGTTTTAAGAATCTAGGCAGAAAATGCAATCCAGCCCTAAGAATTGTGAGACAGCATGAATGCTTAGGCTGCCCCACTTGAATCACATGGAATGAATTTCCCACAAGAAACATTCTGTTACCAAAAGCATGCACAAAGGGTGATGGGAAGGCAAAACGTCAGAAAATCACTTAGATAAATACATGATAATAATAGTTTAAATTTACTAAGAAGATATAACAATTCAAAAGAAAGTGACTTCAAGTATGTAAATCAAAAGTTGGGTAAACTATAAGAAAATGTGGCAAATCCACGGCCATAATGAAAGTTTTCAACATGCTCCTCTCGATTTTCAACAGGATAAACAAACAGCAGCTAGTCAGGAAAGAACATTTCAATTGCACAATTACCAAACACAATCTTTAAAAACATATGTGGAACCGTGCAAGTAAGAATTAGAAAATATACATTTTTGTCAAGTAATATAAAAAGTTTGCAAAAACATTTCAAAAACCTAATATATTATCAACCATATTATCTGAACAATATGCGATTAATCAATCAGTACCAAAACGACAAATGAAAATCCACATACTTAAAAAATTTCAAAAGTCACTTCTAAATACCTTACACGTCAGAAATTTGAAAATACTACAGATAAACAATAATGTCAATGTTGTATATCAAAACTTACATAATCCAAAAAAAGTACTATTAAAAAGATTTTATAGATTAAAATGCTTATATTAGAAAAGAAAAAAAGGCCACAGACATGAGTAGTAATCTAACAAAGAACAGTGCTATGGTTTAAATGTGTTTTCCAAAATTCTTGTGCTGGAAACTTAACCCCAATGAAACAGTGTTGAGAGGTGAGATCTTTTCGACGTGATTAGGCCATGAGGACTCTGCCTTCATGAATAGATTAATGCCATTATTGTGGGAATGGGTTAGCTATCTCAAGAGTGAGCTTGTTGTAAAAGTGAGTTCTATTCCCCTTGGTCACTTGTGCTCTCTCTCTGTTTCTCTCTCTTTCACTCTCTCTCTCACTTTCTCTCTCTCTCTCTCTCCCTTTTGCCCTTCCACCTTCCTCCAAAGGATGATACAGCAAGAAAGCCCTCATCAAAGGTGGGATCCTCAACCTTAACTTCTCAGCCTCCAGAATTGTAAGAAATAAGTCTCTGTCTTTTATAAACGAGTCAGTTTCAGGTATTCTGTTATAGCAGCACAAAACAAAAACAAATGGCTAGTGGTGAGGGATGCTACAAATAATAGCTAAAAACTTATTGTTAGTTACTTACATTAACTAAAGCCTCATAAAAGTTGCAGCCATTAGAAATATAAGCTACCTTATATCTACTCTGAGAGAGAGAGAGCAGGGTTGGCGGGTGGGGAGAGAGAGAGAGGAAGAATGTTTCTATTTTTCCTGTATCTTTCTTCTCCCAATTTATATAGGATGAAGTCTTTGCTAGAAACTTTATAATTTTTCCACAACTTACAAAATACCAAGATATCATACCAAGATATCATACCAAGATATGTGTCTGTAATAGAATAAAAATGAACATTATGAACATTATCCAGAAAAGAATGCAGAAACAGAGGAAATTGCGGATCTCCCTTTTGAGAGAAGAATAAGCGAGTTTTCATTTGAGCAAAGGGTAATGGAATTGTGTTATATTGTTTTTACTTTTACGTTGTTGACGTTTTTGTTCTTGTTCTTGCTTGAAGGTATAGGTACAAGAATAAGGTCTGAATAAATGTTGAATAGTTAAAGGAGTATTTAGTTGACTCATTCAACGCCCATTCGAGCTCACTTCTAGTTTGTCTTCCGGGTTTTCTAAAGGCTGGAAAGTTAAAGATTCTATTTCTTAGACTCACTTGTATTTGGGGGTGCAAGAAAGTGATCTATGCTCTGTATCTGCATAAGACTTAAATTCATTATAAGCAAGAGGAAAAAATAATACATGAAGGAGAAAGAAACTGGTTCTTCTTTGGTGGGTGTCATGGTTAATTTTGTGTGTCAACTTGGTTAGGCTATGGTAGCCAGTTGTTTGGTCAAACATTAGTATAGATGGCGCTGTGACGATACTGTTAAGAATGTGATTAACATTTACGATCAGTACATTTTGAGTAAAGCAGATTACTCTCCATAATGTGAGTGAGCTTCATCCCATCATTTGGAAGTCTTGAGGGCAATATGACAAAGCATTTTAAATGGTCCATTTCAAGGCATGATAAATCTAAGTACTGGCAACCAGCCTGCAGATGTAGCAAACTGCACAGTTCATGCACCTAAAAAGTCACAATAAGCAAACAAAATGTAGAGGAGGGGTGAGCCCATAAAAGGGAAGAAAGTTTCATTATTGCAAAGTTGAAACTTAAGCAGGGAAGGAGATCGGGCTATAACCTTATAAGGGGGATAGTGAAACGTAGGCGAACTCCAGGAAGATTGTAACCCCACAGTACTCGACCAATGAGGAACTAGGGGAGGAACTTGCCTGCTAGGAGACAAATTACCTGCTGTAACTGCTCCAAGTGTGCTGGCCTACCAGACACACAATCTTGCAAGACCGCCATTAAAACTCTCGCTTCCACTGTTCTTCATGTCTCGAAGTCCATTCTTCAGGTTTGGACGCTTAAGTGTATTTCTCACAGGCAAAGACTGAGGTTTCTCAAAGAAGAAACAAATCTGTGTCAAGATGCAACATAAAAAACGACCTGCTAACTTGCCCCACAGATTTCGGACTTGCCAGCTCCCACAATTACACAATCACATGAGCCAACTCCTTATAAAAAAAATAGATAGAAAGACAGATGGACACTAGATAGATGATAGATATAGATAGATAGATAGATGATAGATAGATAGATAGATAAATAGATGATGATAGATTAGGTAGATGATAGATAGATAGATAGATAGATAGATAGATAGATAGATAGATAGATGATAGATAGATAGATATAGATAGATGATTGTGTTTTTTTCTGGAGAACTCTGACTAACTAAATAGGTGGGGCAGAGCTTTTGGTGTCCATTCCAGGACATCAGTGATCCAAGCAGGTTAAAGTAGATGTGGTGTTTCTGCTAGAATAGTCCAAGATGTACAGAGTGGAATTTTTTTGGCTTCATAGTTCCCGGACATGTTTTCCAGGGTGAGTACTATGAAATTACGTAAGCCCTGTATTTGTCAATAAATGTCATTCTCCTTAAACTGGCTAGAGTGAATTGTGTGGTCTGTAGCCCTTACCAACACAGATTTTCTATGGATAGTGATGCTCGATCTGGAATGATCTTTTAAAAATATAACTCTGATGATGTCACTATTCTACCTAGAGTCCCTTAATGATTCCTCATCAAATATAGATAGAAACCTTTACAAAGTTTCTCATACACTCTTCTTAACTCACCCTTCCAACTTTGTCTGTCACTCCCTACACATGGTACTCCCACCGCAGACACATCAGACTACTCACAGTCCAGGTTGTTTTTGCATCGTTTTCTCTTTCTGGAATGGCAATCACTTTGTACTTCTCCCTATTCACATGAAGAACTACATCTCACACACTAGAGAAACTATTAACTTTCTCTAGAATGATTCCTTGAAACTCCAACCAGTTAAACACTCTCTTTTATGTACACTCCTTGTATGTGTGCTGAGTCATTCTCCATGCCTTTACTACTAAATGCATGTCATCATTTCATTTATTAATTATCAATTCCAATCTTGCCAGACACACTAGAATATGTGCTTATGAAGGACCTAGAATGTATGCTGTTCATTTTTTGTGCTTTTTAAACCTGAAATCCTACTCGGCATATAATAGCTTCCTAATGCTTTGTTGGATTAATGAATGATTTAATTGATGTAGCAGCATCAGTTTCTGCACATGGCAATTTCTCTTAGTCTTGGCATTTTTATTAACTCCATGGCAACAAAGTGCTTGAGTAATCTCATAGGCTATTACTCACATCCAATTGCCCTCACTAGCAGAAAGGATCATACCCAGAAGCTTTTTCAGAGAACACAGAGGTAAAAATAACTTCCTAAATTCATGTTGCTTGTGTTAATCAAATGCTCACATAAATATATAAAATAATCACATTACAAAAAAAAAATGCATTGACCTCCCATCAGTTTCCATCTGCTGACTTCTGACTAATGAGAAAAATCAAAGGCTTTAGAATCAAGCAACTTGAGCTCAAAACACCTCCATCGCACACTAGGCTCCGGAGATCTTAGGAAGGTTACCTAACCGCTCCAAGATTTACTTTCCTCATGTAGTAAACATAACTTATAAATACCTACCTCAACAAAATATTATGAGAATTAGGTACATAAAATAATTATCACGGCATCTAACACATGATAAGTACTAAATAGTTGTTAGCCATATACCTTATTATTTTTGTAGCATATTAATCAAGGAAGGATTTGTAGAGATTAATGCCTGTGAAGAGAGATTTTTATAGCCCATTGAAGCATCTATACAGTGCATACATGTATTTATTTTTATGTGGAAATTACACCTATTCCTTAATTTTGTGCAAAAATAAAAATGTGCAATGAGCAACAAGAGGTCAAAGAATAATGCCTTCATCATATACTGACTTCATATTTATTATCTCTCCTCTGAAGACAGATGTGTACATGTCATTAATTCTTATAACACTCTTGATTTATTAGTGAATGCTCCTATGCTCTCTTTACTAAAACATTCATCTATAATATTTCAGATTACCTGTTAAAAAGTGGGCATCAGGACAAAATGACTATCTCTGAAGGAAAAGGAAGACCAAAAGGGCAAAGCTCACCAGGCTTGGATTAACAGAACTGTCTTTGAAATACAGTGTTTTATTTTTAGTTTTACTTTATTTTTATTTTTATTTTTAATTTTGAGATGGAGTCCTTCTCTGTCACCCAGGCTGGAGTGCAGTGGCATGATCTCAGCTCACTGCAACCTCTGCCCCCGGGTTCAAGTGATTTTCCTGCCTCAGCCTCCTGAGTAGCTGGGACTACAGGCACATGCTACTAGGCCCAGCTAATTTTTGTATTTTTAGTAGAGACAGGGTTTCACTATGTTGGACAGACTGGTCTCGAACTCCTCACCTCAAGTGATCCACCCACCTCGGCCTCTCGAAGTGCTGGGACTACAGGCCTGAGCCACCACACCCAGCCCATACAGTATTTTAGAAGCAATGAACCAGGCAATCTTTCTGCTGAGGTGGTCCAAGCCCAGTCTTCCCTGAAGGTAAAAGTAGCCAAGTAATTGATTATAGCAGTATTTTTAGCCACATGATTTGTTAATAAAATTAGAGGCCTCAAGATTATCTGTCTCTTCACTATGTAACAGCACCCTTATGCAGTCATTAGCCGTATTTGTAATTTTGAACTAAAGTCAGAGTTAACTTGATTACTGTTTGCAATATCCACTTTATCTTTTCATTTTAAACTAAGTCATATTAAAAGAGCACGCTGAAAGCACTAACAACATGACACATCAATGCATCCTTCCCTCATAGAAGCAGATAAGCAAAACCAATTTCTCCCAAAGAAGAGGGTTTTTTAAATGAATAACTTAAGCAAACTAAAAGCAACCTGAAATCGAGTGACCACTATTTTAAAGCCTAATAGCCCTTATGCTTTTTTTCTCTGTTTAAAAGGCATGAGCCTGGGTGACCCATGGTGATTCATTGACATATTGTGTCCTCCTTCCATCCTTTTTCTCTAGCTCCCTTTAAGTTAAAGTTCAGTTTTAAAGAACATTCTCCATGCAGATGGAGCATGCGGAAGAGATAAAAATCAAATTTGTATGCCTTTTTAAACATGCAGATGACCTGGGAGGAAGGTATAGAGAGCAAGAATAATGAAGCCTTTTATTTAGTACCTACTAAATAGAAAGAATTATAATTACACATATTAAATTTAGTAACCCATACAATGATCCCATGGGATAAATATTATAAAACCCCTTTTACAGATGATGTAACTAATGCTCAGAGAAATTAAGTCATTTTTCCAAATTTATGCATGTAAGAAATAGCAGAACCAGAATTCAAAGCCAAATAGGTGTGGTTCTAAATCTCAAGTTCATTCCAATATGTTGCACTGACTCCATTTAATGAACTCATTGTGGCCAGTGACTGATACTTCTGAAAAAGATCTTCTTATTCTGAGAAACTAAAAATTACAATATTTTGAGGTAGATAAAACATATTCCAAGCCTAACATGTCTTAACATAAGCCAAATAATCCAAACATGTAACATCTGCTCAGTTGTTTTTAAGAATGCAAGAAGTAGATTGACACCCCATATGTAATCAATAATAGTATCTAAGACAGAACTATTTAGTGTCATTATGTTAAAAACAGATTTTCTCCTTTTGAATATTAACTATTAAACAAAAAATGATAATCTGTGATGTCGGTACATGCTAACGCCCATTACCATTGATAATACAGTACATGTTGAGGAATATGCTAACTTCTGGACACATAGGTGAACAAAACAAGATGTGATCCCTGCCCTTAAAGAGCTTACAGTCCGGTAAAGGAGACTGCTTACCAATTCAACAAATCTAAACTTTGAATTATGATTAGTGCAATAAAAGAGAGTTGCATGGTGCTTGAGACTGGGCAGATGGTCATGGTCAGAGGTTTTATGGCTAAGCTGAGGGAGGAAGATTACCAGGTTATTCAGTGATAAGTAGATGGAAGAGTTTCTCGATTGGAAAAGAGCAGTCCATAGGTCTATTCATAGGAGGGAGGGGGCTTGTTATATGTGAAGGACTGATACTAAAGAAATGAGAGTGGGCTCAGGAAAGGTTAAAGAGAGATGGGCCAGACCGCTCAGGATCTCATAATCTGTGTTTAATATTTTCTTTTTAAACTTTAAAATAATTGATAACCATTGGAGAATTTCAAGTGGGAGAATGACATAATATAGTTTACACTTCAGAAAGATTGCTCTGGCTACAGGATGCGCAGGAATTGGAGAGGGTCTGAAGATAAAGCAAGCAATCACTCAGAAGGCCGTTTTTTGGTTTCTCCTAGGTCATGGTAACTAGTACTGAGGCAGTGGTGGTAGTAGAAGGAGAAAATATTAAAGAGGTATTTGGTAGGTATTAGGAGGTGCTAGATTGAATACAGAAGTAAGAAAACAGGAAACATCAAAGTAACCCATAAATTTTTGGCATACAAATTTAGTACATGGCGTCCTTTCTAAGTCAGAGGAAATGCATAAGAATCATGTTGGGGGTCAAGTTGGTAGTTTTATACGTTGAAATTCAGACATAGAAGAGAGGTCCACTGTGCAGCTAGATACAGGGGTCTTCATGTCTACGGAAAGAAATAAGTGAGCCATGATTTCTTAGGAAAACTATGCAAAGCTAGAAAATTGGAATTGTAACATGTTTTTTGGAAACAAGACATTTGCATCAAAAAACATTCTCATATATCTGATGGAAAGGGAATTCTATTATTTTCCAGTTGGTTCTATTGATGGCTCCTTTAGGGTACATTTGGTACAGATCCTAGGTCTCTCTCTGCTCAGTTGCCTTCCTTGCCTTAAGATATAATCCTCTCCTTAGTGTTCATATTATTCCAATTATAAAAAGCTCAACTTGATTTGTTCTAAAAGAATGAAGGGGCATTAACAAGACATGAAATATTTTCTCTAAATTAGAGAGCAATTGTTCAAATTTTGGTTAAAGGAAATTTCGAATTTAGGTACCAATCATCAAATATCATGCATTTCTCTCTTTCATTTCAAGGATGCTAGAGTAACCTAAGGCTTAACACATAGTTATCCAATGTAAAATATTATCCAGGTATAATTCATGACATTTAAAAATGATTGAGCTATATTAAGCTCTCTTTTACCATTAACCTTTTGAGTATCTATTATGCAGCCTTCTAATCTCTTTTACATACACATATATTCTTCATATTGATAAGATAATGCATTTTTTATTATAATTAGTTGAAATGAACTTTTAAGATTATTAAGTTGGATATTCTATCTTCTATTTTTCTTAAAGGATTAGATTACCCCCTGCTGTTTTCTCTACTATTCAAATGGAGCAAAATTTGAGTAGGAAAAACATGAAAAATTTTCTCTTAGATACTCCCCTAGAGTAAGAAAAAGGAAAAGGCAATTCAGAGAGCTCTATAAAAGATTGAATAATTTTGGTTTATCTGAGGTTTTCACTATTCCTTAAGAGCCTCAGAGGAAAGGTAATTTCTGGCATTTGGGCTATCTAAAGAAAAACTGATTTTTAAAACTATCCTCGGTATTGTCTATATAATAGGATGAGCTTTACCCTAGAGCCTCTAGGGTAAAGAGGGATTTTCAATGCACCATTTTTTAATTACGGCTTTTCCTAAGTCACATCTTGTACTCATTTTCTTTATTGCCAAAAACATTCGTTACATGTTTATAGACTAGCCACTGAGACACTCAATGATTTCACACAAATACCAAGAATTATATATAGACAATAAAAGACTGTGTCAGAGGCTACCAGCTACACATCATTAAAGAATCCCAGCCATTTTCATTAGCTCTTATCAGATGCTATAGATAACAATTAGACATGCTGCCTCCCAACTCCTCCACATTCATCTTCTACTGAGGTTACTGAGATTTAACGACTGTCATTCATTCATTTAATATTTAATAGTTTATTCAATATTTAATAAATTTACTTAATTTTTTGTACATACAATAGCCCAGCCTTACATGAGATTTGGATACTAAAAGGGTAAATAAAATATAGTCCTTGAACTCAGACATTAACTGGAAACAGAAATAGATGACGAAAAAAGACTGCAAATACCATGCATACGTAACGTATAAAAAGGTGTTTTTAAAAATTTAATTGGGAGGCCATTATGCTGACACAGCTTCAGCGCCTTGGGTTCCTCCATAAGCAAACCAAAGCCCGATGAAAACAGTAAGATGAAATTATGCTTAGCCAAAAAGAAATTGTTAGCTAACCTCTAAATATAGACTTTACCTATCAGAAATCACCACTCACCTCTAACTAGGGACTTTCCGTTTTAACCAATCAAATGCATTTTCTTTGTCTTGCTTCCATGAACACCTTATAAGTTTCTTCTCTTGCCCCAGCCCCCTCATCCCAGTTGTCTGCTGCTGCTCAATTCATGAGTCACTCTCTGATCAAATAAACTCATTAAAATTTGGGGAGAGAGATCCAAGATGGCCGATTAACAACAGCTCAGGATTGTAGCTCCCAGTGAAAGCGCAGAGAGCGAGTGGACGCCGCACTTTCAGACGAATTTTTGTTGCCCACAGACTAGGAGATTCCCGGCGGAGGAGCCA
>CAUYLG010012590.1:0-26298 GCA_963573385.1 Cacajao melanocephalus | reverse complement strand
TATGCTGTCCAAGAGGATTAATCTTACTCTATTTTGTGATACTGTCCCTAAAAGAAATCATTGATGAACCTGGAAACTATCTTTCTCAGCAAACTGACACAAGAACAGAAAATCAAACACCGCATGTTCTCACTCATAGGTTGGTGTTGAACACTGAGAACACATGGACACAGGAGGGAGGGGAGCATCACACAGTGGGGTCTGTTGGGGGAGCCAAGGGAGGAAAAGCGGGGGATGGTGTGGGGAGGCTGGGGAGGGATAACGTGGGGAGAAATGCCAGATGTAGGTGTCAGGAGGATAGAGGCAACAAACCACATTGCTATGTGTGTACCTATGCAACAATCCTGCATGATCTGCACATGTACCCCAGAACCTAAAGTACAATTTTTTAAAAAAAAGGAAAAAGAATTAAATATGATGCAAGAGCATAGGAAAGGGTATGAAGGGATAGGAGTTCAGTAACAGAGCATGAGCAGAGCATTCTGAGAAAAGAAATGTTAAAATCCCAGAGTAGCAGAAATCTAGAGGGATTTGCTTATAGGTTCATGAGCATTTGATTCAAGGGCTTGTTAGTTTCTAGAAATGGTGGTCATTACATAACAAGACAGATTGGAGGATCAGGCAGGTCAAATCAGTCAGTTAAGGAGTCATTTTCTCAATTCACCAACAGAAAGTCTTTCAATGGGAGGTTGTTTACGCCCTCCACATGCAAATAAAATGGGCAGAGACACTGAGGAGAGAACAGACAATTTTCCAACAGTGGCAAGTGAGGTGAGCAACATGAGAACCTCCAGCAAAGAACAAAATGCAAACAAGACCAAGAGACACAGACGCAAGTATAGTAAAATCCATGGGGAGGCCAAGTTGGGCCGACTGCCTGAGCTCAGAAGTTCGAGAGCAGCCTAGACAACACAGTGAAACCCCATCTCTACTAAAATACAAAAAATTCACCAGGCATGACGGCGTGCTCCTGTAGTCCAGGCTACTGAGGCTGTGGTCCGTAGTCTGAGCTACTGAGGCTGAGGCAGGAGAACTGTCTGAACATGGGAGGCGGAGGTTGCAGTGAGTGAGCCAAGATCATGCCACTGCACTCCAGCCTGGCCAACAGAGAGAGACCCTGTCTACCTCCCACCCCCACAAAAAAAATCCATGGTGAAATGTGAGGAGAGTAGAGTAGGGGATGAGCTCAAAGCAAATGTATGCATGTACCCCACCCTCAACATACACACACACACACACACACACACACACACACATCTTCTTTAGAGATATTTAGGTGTATATATGCTGACTTAGAAACTTTAGGAAACCTTGTTATAATGATATTAATCAATAAATATTTAAGCCACAGTTTTGCAATTTTAAGATTGTACTACTAGTATCAGAGTATCTGAATCTCTGGATCTTACTTGCCATTTCACTATAAGGTTATATACTATTAGCTAAGATGGCCAACTGAAGAATTAGCCTGGATCTGCCTATGATTTTCCTACCAATCTGGATGGTAACAAACCATACAGCTTGCACCTTAATAGAGATAGACATATAATAAAAATCAACCAAACAGAGATCATGCTCTCCTCTCATTACATCACTCAGCTCTTGACAAATTAAGAAGACCTAGCCGCTTAGGAAAGCGAGGCTGGCAGTGTGAATCTAGGTATGGCTTTCTTTGTATCTCTCTGATTTTTTGGCAAATTCTCTTCCTCTTTCAGCAGATCTCATTCAGTGCCTCATTACCTTGATCCATACATACCAGTTGTGACCCCTCTGAAAATTATCTGTCTACATTGCATCCCTTCAAGAAGTTTGGGTACCATCTAGTTAACCTTATAAATGTCAAAATCAGAAAAGAACTTGAGAATTGCTCACTAACGTGCTGAAACATTCCATAAACGTTAGCAATATTTTATGGCCCAGCAGTTCTAATCATGGTAATTGGGCTGGTATTTTTTTCAACTCTTCAGCAGAGCTGACAATGTGCAGCTACACCAGAGCCTTGAAGATACAAAAATCTTAACTATCTCCCTGCAGTTATCTTTAATTCTTTCTGGGAGTACCTTCTATGCACCATGATTTACCTCCTCCTTCATATTTGACATGTTCCTGGAAGCTAAAATTCTGATAGCATTTATACTTCAAAATACATTATTATTTATTTATATATATATATGATTATGCAATTACATATCCAACGGGATAATAAGGACAAAAATAAGAACTATTTTGAAGGGAATAATTTTTTAAATGCTCAACTTTACATTCTACTTATCATAATTTCTAACTTTATTTTTCCAGATTATAAAAGTAAAATATGGGCCAGGCACGGTAGCTGACACCTATAATCCCAGCACTTTGAGTGACTGAGGCAGGCAAATCACAAGGTCAGCAGATCGAGACCAGCCTGGCCAACATAATGAAACCCCATCTCTACTAAAAATACAAAAAAATAGCTGGGCATGGTGGCGGGCACCTGTAATCCCAGCTACTCAGGAGGCTGAAGCAGGAGAATCCCTTGAACCTGGGAAGCGGAAGATGCAGTAAGCCATGATTGTTCCACTGTACTCCAGCCTGGGTGACAGTGAGAGACTGTCTCAAAAAATAAGTAAATAAATAAATAAATATAAGTAAAATATGTTCATTGAAAAATAGTTCATTCATTTTTCTGAAAAGTATTTAGGGTTTTAACTGACTAATATATAACAGCTCATTATTAAACAGATTAAGATTTTTGTCCATTATATATTAAAAATTTTTGCATGAATAATTTATCTCTTTACTAGCTTTAAAGTAATTTCTTAAAAATTATGCCACATTTAATCTATTAGATGTTTACTTTTTAATTTCTTCCTTTTTTATGCTTGGAAAGGCCTTCCCTACTCGATATCAAATTAAGTAGTCATGTATATTTCTTTCTACTTGTTTTGCAGGAGGTTTTTTTTGTCCTTACCAGCTGATTGGCTATTTTATTTTACCCCTTTTAAAGTACTTTTTAAAAAATTATGTCATATTTGGCCAGGAACAGTGGCTCACGCCTGTAATCCCAGTTCTTTGGTAGGCTGAAGCAGGTGGATCATGAAGTCAGGTGTTTGAGACTAGCCTGAGAAATATGGTGAAACCCCCGTCTCTACTAAAAATGCAAAAAATAGCTGGACATGGTGTCGCACACCTGTAATCCCAGCTACTCAGGAGGCCAAGGCAGGAGAATCGCTTGAACCCAGGAGGCGAGGTTTTAGTGAGCTGAGATCACACCACTGCACTCCAGCCTGGGCAACAGAGCAAGACTCCATCTCAAAAAAAAAAAAAAGTCACATTCAATCTATTAGTTGTTTACTTTAAAATTTCTTCCTTTTCATGCTTGGAAAGGCCTTCCCTACTCAACATCAAATTAAATAGTTATGTATATTTCTTTCTATTTGTTTTATAAGAGTTTTTTTCACCCTTCTTACCAACTAATTGGCTATAACAATATTAACAGCAAAAATCAGAAATGAAAAAAATATTTACCCAGAACTTGACATATTTTAAAGGGAAGCCAATAATCACACAAATGGAAAGCTATATAAAGCACAGCTGAAGTTATCACTGAAGTCAAGAAACAGGTTGTATTTCAGAAGCTGGACACAGCAAGCACAACACCAAAAATGAAAAAGGAATTCAGGAGAAAAAAATACTATCAGTACTAGAATAAATATATCTGGATATAAGTGATCATGGGTTAAGAGTAGCAAAAATTATCCATAAATCATTTTTTATAATAAACTAATGTTCATTTACCTCAGTTCTATGAGGCTTACAGGGAAAAAAAACTGTTCACAAAATTTCATTTATGATAATTAAATTGAAAAAGAATACCTATTGCTAGCATGACAGGGAAGGAACAGTATATAATTAAATATCGCAGGAAGCCATATAAACTTACCCTAGAGTTACAGCAAACAGTACGGCCATAACCACTAGAGCCTTCAACTTGGTATCTATACTCTTAGAATTTTTAAGCTCAGTTTTTAATAGAAAGTAATGTGCCAATGGTGTTCATTTCTAAACTGTTTACAAATAAAAGCCAAAAATAATAAAAATGTTTAAACACACAATAAAATGTAGCCATAAAATAATTATTAAATATAGATAACAGTGGGAACTATGAATTTTTAAAATGACATAAAATCATATGTATTTGATGACTACACCATGTTGAAAATGAATATGAACCAGCCTGAAAAGAAACACAGAAATGAAAACAACATACATCATAATGGTGACAAAAAGAATAACATTTCTCTTTTTAGAAAAATGTCCTTAGTATAATATTATTTGTGCAGCAAACATAGTTAATAAAAAGCTTTATAAAGGTTCAAATCAGTATTTCCTCTGGTGTATTTTGCAGGATGCCAGCTGTTACCCCAGCAAGGCTGAGCACAAGAGGGTAGATTGGTAGAAAGGTTTTGTGCCAAACGAATATAGGATACATGATATTTAAGTGTAGTTTAATTGTGTTTTGTTTCCTCTTAGAGCTATTTGTCTGTTTACCTGTTTAATGGCAGAAACTCTCAGACACTATTTTAGAAGAAAAAGCAGGTCATTTCCCAAGTTTATCTGTAAAAAGAACTTGATCGATAAAGCATTACTTAGGACTGGTATCCCACAGAAGGTGCTCCTCTAGATCTCTGAATCCACTAGGAACATATGCCATTATTAAAATCTCAATCAGTTTAGGGGCCACTTCTGTCTCTCATCATCTAAAGCATAACTACAAAATTTTATATTCTTTAATATACTCTGGTTAGTTGATAAACTATAACTCATGAGAACTCAGTGTGTTTTTTTCTAAGTCTCAAAGAATGTCTTAATATACTTTTAGATATTATAAAATTTATATGTCCAAACATCCCAAAATTTCTATACAATACCATTCAGTTCCTGTTTTAAAAGTTAATATATTGAAACTGAGTAAGTTTACTGAATTATTCCTGTATTTACTGACCATATGCTAAATTCTGAGATATACATTGCAAGGTATACTTACATGAATAAAGCTTATCCCTGCTTTAAAGACATTCCCAGTCAAGAGTGTAGGTTATGTAAGGGGGATGGAGCCAGGACAACAAACACAGCAATAACTCTAAGAAAAGGTGTAACAAAATGGGAAACGAATAAAGGGATATAGAAGTTAGGGGGAGAGTGAGACGGAAGCATTTTAAGGAATCAAGGAGGGAGATTGCCTGTTAGATGGACTTAAAGGACATGTAGAAGCTCTCCTAGATAGACAGCAAAAAATGAGTCCAAGTTGCCCTTGAAGAAAAGCCAGGGGTATGTTGAATGTTTCAGACTTGTCAGGGCATAGGGTTTCCTTATAGGAACATGAGAATGTTTTTTTGGAATATGAGCTATGAGCTTGAGTCTGGAACACAGGACCCATGAGTGGTAGGCTAAGGTACTTAGAGTTAATTAGGTAGCCACAGAAGCACACTGAATGCTTTTTCAGCAAGAAGATTAGAACTTCAAAAATTAATCGGATGCAGGTGCATCCAGATTAGGGGTTTTAGCATTGGAGAAATAACACTCAGGAACACAGATAGAAAGACAAAGACAGAGACAGAGGCTGAGAGAGCAGATTAAATTCTGTGACAGGAGGGAGGACAGTACAGAATTAAGCAGCAGCTTGGAGGTTTTTGGATGGTTCAAAAATATGTCATCAGAAGGCAGCAAGAAAAACAAAGAGATTAGAAAGTTCATTTGTCAAGAATAGCCAGTGATGGTGAAAGAAAAATCAATTCGTTAACCAGAAGAATGCATTCAGGAAGAAAATTTTTAAAGTATTAAAGTACATTCAATGAATCCACCTACATTTATCTTTAAATTTTAATTCGATCACAGTAGTACTATTGCAAAATAGCACGATCATAATATACATTTGGGACATAGGCTAAAAGGAAATAAGACAAGTGAATACTGTCTTTCACCTCCTAAATTTGCTGGTGTCATAGGCTTCACAAAGCTTATTTAAGCATCCCATGAAGTCACTCCCCTAATGACTAGCACAGAATTACTTTCTAGGGATTGAGTCCATCCCTATAATTTTATTTTCTGAGACCAAGTGGGCTGAGAGAGCCACATTAGTTTATCCATTAACCCTGTCTGTTTCCAAAAAAAGTGGAATAGAAATTGGTCAGTTCAGCATCTTCAAGCATATCATAATACAATGGTAGAATTCTTTTTTTTTAATTGCATTTTAGGTTTTGGGGTACATGTGAAGAACATGCAAGATTATTGCATAGGTACACATAGGAACACTTTTACACTGTTGGTGGGGGTGTAAATTAGTTCAACCATTGTGGAAGACAGTGTGGCAATTCCTCAAGGACCTAGAAATAGAAATTCCATTTGACCCAGCAATCCCATTACTAGGTATATATCCAAAGGATTATAAAGCACTCTACTATAATGACACATGCATATAATGGTAGAATTCTTGAGACTGGAGAAGTCATTTACCAAAACCAGCATCTGTGACAGAGTTCAGGAAAACCCTTTAGGCCTTCTCAATAACATTATTCATTTGTAGGGTTTATTTTTTAAAATATTCACTAATATAATTTTAGCCATTCATGTCATCTTTACAAATCCAGTAATACCTCTGTGTGCATGTTTCATGTCAATGCTTACACACCTTGCCTCTTTTGGACGTTAGGCTAAAGTTCTTGGATACCCTGCTGTGTGTTATTGCAGGCATAAAACAAGTGTGCAAGAGACTGGTTCCACTGCTATGGAAATATCATTTAATTTCCTAATTAAATTAGTAGGTATATAAATGCAAAACCATAGCATTTGATTATTTATATACCTAATTAATAGGAATATAAATGCAAAACTATAGCATTTGATTATTTCTGAAGTTTGGCAACAAAGTCTATTGTTCATGTCTGAGGACAAAGTCTCTATGTTTTCAACACTTTTATTCAAAGTAAGAATTAAGAACTTAAACTGTCTGGCATTTTAATGCTTATCAATTGATTTGCTACACATGAGAGAAATGAAAGAATAAATCACGAAACATATGTAAGTCATTTATTCTTCCCCTCAAGCAATACATATATATATATATATGAACATATCTATTTACTAATAAATAAAAACTAGTGGCGGCATTTCCCTTACAAAAGAATTTCTTTAAATCATAACTTCCCTAGTGGTTATAATTACAAAATGAGATTTTAGCAATCCATCTATTATGTAAAGCTAAGCATAAATGACATCTTCTTCCCTCCCCTCCATCAAATTTTATCTAATTTGGGCTTTGCAATAAGGTAAGAAAGAATATAAATTATTCAGATGGAGCACAACATTTTAAAAAAGTGTTAAAATTCTAAAACCCATTTCTGCCTCCCTATTCTAGGAAACTAATTCACCAACGAACTCCCTATCCTGAGTCTTCTGTGCTCAAACTGCCCCATTTGAAACAAAGCACAGTAAACTGAACCTTCTCTTCGTGCTTCCCTCTCACTTGCCTTTCAGCATGTCTAAGTCCGCTAAACAACTTTAGAAACACGTAACATCTAATTTCTCTTTTCACATTGACTCTTCAATGCTATCAGATTTCTGAGATGACCGCTTGACTGAAGCTACTCTGGCAAACATCAAGTGAGATCCACTTCTTACTTAACAAACACAGTGGCCTCTCTTTAGTCTTTAACCTCCCTGATCTGTGAACAACATCTGATGATCACCTTTTCCACCTGAAAACAAGGGAAACTCGGGAAACTCTTCCTTCATACCTTAAAAGAAGTTAAGGAAAAAAAAAATCAACCAGGGAGGCACTTGCCTCCCCCTTCTCCACTCTTCACTATTCAGATTCTGCACATACCAACAGTGTGAAAACTAGAAATGGTTTGTGAGTAAAAAGATACGTTTTCTTTTTATTGATCAACTATTTCTGCTAGTTGTATGGAAAGTAACAGTAAAACACCTTTGTTTTGCTGGAGAAGTGAGGCATCCTGTTAACAAGAGACATGGCATTTTTTTGTTTCTCTTTTACTGAAAGCATATTTTACACAAACCACTAAACCCACAAGGGTTACAGTTTAGTTTAGCAAGCTTCATTTTTAAAATGTTATCCATGCCAATAATCGATTTGTGTAGTAAGGTAAAGGATGTAGCTGGAAGGAGAATTCTGCTGGCTTAAATATCAGAAATCAGGATGAAGAGAAACCAAAGCTAATCTCCCACCACAGAACAGCTTCAGAACAGACCACAAAGTAGTCATAGGGTCATTGTTTGGCTGCTGGTCTGACCAGCTTTCAGTCTCCTTTCATCACCAGCAGGGCTCCAGTGGCTCCTCAGACTAGGCTGCACAACTGCTACAATTTTAGAGCTACCAAGTAGCTGTAATCCTAGTCCACCGAGGAGCTTCCTGGTTCAGCCTTCATTTCTTGAGTCATTTCTTACCCTTCCTTTCTCTTGTTGACTGTCATAACCCAAAGACCTCATGGCTGAAAGCAGTAAACAGATGTAAGATTTGATCTTAGAAATGCCTCTCTTTGTTTATGTTTGCTTGGCTAAAAATTCAAGCCAAAAGCTAAAAGTAGGAGTACAATTTTTTTTTCCAAATGTTTTTTCTTTTCCATTTTGCTGACTTTCTTGACTTCAGAAGTAAATAACGTCATAGGATTCCTCTCTCTTTCCTGTTAAATTTTTTTTCATTATTTTTCACTTAAGCAGTGGTATTCCTGAGGATGCAGACCCCGTACTTATAATACTTTATGCAACCCATAGGGCATTTCATCTACTTTCACAGCTATTACTACTATCACCTCCTGTTTCACTCTAAAATTTTAATTTGAATACCAAAAGCTCTAAAGTCCAGACCTTATTCATAAATGTTTACTGAAGACTTGCATCTAGAAGTCCTGTAAGCTCTTCATATTTTACATCATTAAAACCAAACATCAGCTAACTCCGAAATTATGTTTCGCACAAGAAGACACGTGATAACGTTCACAGTTACCCTTGTCTTTGCCTTTGTCCCGAATCTCACATTCAGATGGTTCCTAAGTCTTCTCACTTCTATAATAATCAGTTCTATTGTCTCCATCCCTATCATCTCCTCATGCCTCATCTCTCCTCCTAAGCACTCTGGCAACTGCATGATTTGTTGAGCCTTAAATTTACATTGACATTCCTACCTCCATGCTTTCCCCTCAACCTGGAATGCTATTTCCTAATTTATCTTTATGGGAAACTCTTACATATTCTTCAAGTTCCTATTGAAATGAGGATCTTCTAGGCCTTTGTCTAATTCTGTTTTACTTTAAATACTCATTCATCACTGCTATCTATAACTTCCAATATACCTCTACACCATGTCATATTCTTCAGTTGTTTATGGGTCGCACTTTCCCACTATATACCATTAGATGTCCTGGGGTAGACACCATCTCTTACTTATCTTGGTATCACAAATAGAGTACCTCTAAGACAGGCAATTAAGAAATGTCTTTTCAGCTATATTATGGCTGGATATAAATGTAATAATTAAATGTCATTTTCAAAGTAAAGAAATGTTCATTTTGTGATTGTATGAATATAGTGCGATTGTACTCTACAATGTAAATTGGCTTGAAGTTCAACTCTAGTGAAAAATATATATGATTTAATATGATGACAAGGAGTAACTTGTACATTCCAAATGGAGAAACAAAACCAAAAATAATTATTTGATTTGTCTTATAAGTGTAATTCATATGCAATATTTACCGTTTTAAAGTGTACAATTCAGTGGATGTTTTGTAGTTTATGCACAAACAGTATGTGCAACCATCACCACTATCCAATTCCGGAATTTGCATCATCTCAAAAAGAAAACTCCCCGTCTGGACAACACAGCAAGACCCTGTCTCTACAAAATAATAATAATAATCAGCCAAACATGGTGGCATACACCTATAATCCCAGCTACTGGGGAGCCAAGGGGAGAGGATTGTGTGTGCCTAAAAGTTTGAGCTACAGTAAGCTATGATTGCACCACTGCACTTAACCTGGGCAACAGAGTGAGACTCTGTCTCCACGTCTCTAAAGAGAAAAAAAAAATGAAAAGGAAAAATGTGAACTCATTAGCATTCATTCCTCATTCCCCCCTTCTCCCAACCCCTGACAACCACTAGTCTACTTTTTGTCTATACAGATTGGTGAATTCTGGACATTTTATGTAAATTCAATCATATAATATGTGACATTTTATGTCTGGCTTCTTTCACTTAACATAATGTCTTCAAGGTTATCCATGTTTCACATGTATCAGTATTTATTCCTATTTATGGCAGAATATTATTCCATTGTATAAATATACCTTATTTTGTGTGTTCATTCTTCAATTAATAGATTTCATATTCTACATTTTGGCTTCAATAAATAATGCTGCTATGGATATAAATGTATAGAGTTTCATGTGGACATGTTTTTGCTGCTCTTCAATACATACCTAAGAATAGAATTGTTGGATTATAAGAAAATTTCATATTTAACTTTTTGAGGAACTAGCAAACTGTTTTCCAAATTAGATGCATCATTTCATATTCCCCTTTAAATTTACATTGACATTCCTACCTTAATGTATAAGAATTCCAATTTCTCCACATTGTTTACCAACATTTGTTAATGTTCTTTTTTATTAGAACTGGTCTAGTAGGTGTGAATTCATATTTCATTGTGGTTTTGATACGCATTCACTTGATGATGCTGAGCATCTCTTCATGTGCTTATTTGCCATTTGCGTATCTTCTTTGGAGAAATGTTTATTCTAGTCCTTTGGCCATTTTTAAATTTAGGTATTCTTTTTATTATTAAGTTGTAATAGTTCTTTATATATTTTGAAGAATGGATTCTTATTGATATGATTTGTAAACATGTTCTTCCATTCTTGGGTTGTCTTTTCATTTTCCTGATGGTGTCCTTTGATGCATGAAAGTTTTTAATTTTGATGAAGTCCAATTTACATTATTTTTCTTTTATTCCTTGTGCTTTGGGTGTCATATCTACAAATCTACTCCCTAATCCAAGAAACCAATACCTAATCCAAGGTCATTAAGATTCACACCTATGTTTTCTTCCAAGAGTTTTACAGTGAGCTCTCATATTCAGGTCTATAATGCATATTGAAGTCTATCATCAATTTTTTTATATGGGGGGAGATAGTGGTCCAAATTCATCTTTTTCATGTAAATGTTTATTCAGTGTCCCAGCACCATTTGTTTAAAAAACTATTCTTTCCCTCATTATATTGTCTTGTCACCCTTGTTGAAAAATCAATTAACCATAAATATGTGGGTGTATTTCTGAATGCCCAATTCTATTCCAATGATCTAAATGCCTATGCTTATGTTAATACCACTTAATCTTGATTATTATACTTTAGCAGTAAGTTTTGAAATTAAGATGTGTGTCTTCCAACTTTGTTCATCTTTTTAAAGATTGTTTTAGACTATTCTTACTTTACAAATGAATTTCAGAATGAGCACAGCAATTTCTGCACAAAAAAAGAAAAAAATGAAAGCTGGGATTTTCATAGCAATAACATTGAATCTCCAGCTCAATTTGCCTTATTAACAATAGCAAGATTTTTAAGGTCTTCTCTAAATTCTTGTCATGTTATTTTGTAGCCTTTAGTATCTTCACTAAGTATTTGTATTTTCTTGAGTGAAAGGCAAATAGTAACAGTATAGATTGTTTTATAATTATAATAAAGTATGAAAAATAAAAATTATAGAAAGTTAGCATTTTACCCGTTGAAACATTTTATGATGCCACTTACTTATAATTTTGATATAAAATATTGTAAATTCATACTCAAAAAGTAGCATTTATTGCATATGGCATTAACTTGCCTTGGTTAAGAACAACTCTGCAACTGTAAGATAAAGTGAGCAACAATAAAATGTAATACACCTGGATTTAAGACGTCAGCTATTCATAACAGCAACAGCAAACAAAAAATTCTTTCCAAAGGCAACCAGTCATCAAGAAAAGTTCATCAAATAAACAGAAGCATCTCAAATTATTCAAAGTAGAACAGAAAACGGCTACATATTGTCAACCGATAGTTTTATTCAAACTTATCATATTAGGATTATTCTGACTCATCTTTATGGTGTAATTCTTTAAGAAAAGAGAGTTAACTCAATTTTTAAACTAGATTCAGTGATTCAGCACTAATAAAAGTCTCTTGCAGTTCCATGAACCACAACTTACACTTGCTACTAATTTCACATACACAGTCAATACTCTACAAAGCAAAATGCCTGTTTTCAACAGTAAAAATTATACCATCTATTTAAACTAACTTATTAGGTTGGTACAAAAGTAACTGTGGTTTTGGCATTACTTTTCCTAATGTAATAATGTACTGTAAAAGCAATCTTGCCATTATTTTTAATGGCAAAAAACCGCAATTACTTTTGCACCAACCTAATAGTAAGGATCACAGGGTTTTATGAAGATGGGTTCATTAATGATAAATCAATACTGATATGTATTCATAAAGACTAGACCAGATGAACAATTACAATTCAAGGCAATTAGCCCATTTTCTCAATTTGCATAATCAGTGAAAGGTTTTCATTCAAAATAACCATTTCCCTGATTTAAAAAGTCATGAAAATATTACCCAAGTTAAGTTTCCTCTCAAGTTTGAGTAGAACAAGAATCCTGTTCTCTCTCCCTCTTTTTCTTCCTCTTTCTTTCTCTCGTACATTCTTTTTTTTTCTTTCTTTCACTCTCACTTTCTTTCCTCTCTTTTCCTTTCTTTCAAAAAATAAAAAAAAATAAAAAAAAATAAAAAAAAAACTCCCTATTCAATATATGGTGCTGAGATAGATGGCTAGCCATATACAGAAGAATAAAACCGAATCCCTACTTTTCAGCATATACCAAAATTAACTCAATATGGATTCAATGTTTAAATATAAGACCTTAAACTATAAAAATCCTAGAAGAAAACCTAGAAAACACCATTCTGTACGTGGGCCTTGGGAAAGAAGTTATGACTAAGTCCTTAAAAGCAATTGTGACAATAAAAATTGACAAGTGAGACGTAATTAACCTAAAGAGCTTCTGCACAGCAAAAGAAACTACCAGCAGAGTAAACATACAACCTAAAGAATGGGAACAAATATTCCCAATCCATGCATCTGACAAAAGTCTAATATCCAGAATCTATAAAAAACTTAAACAATTGAACAAGCAAAAAACAACCCCATTTTTAAAAAATTATCAAAAGACATAAACAGACACTTCTCAAAAGAAGACATACAAGCAACCAACAAACATATGAAAAAAAGCTTAATCATTAGAGAAATTAAAACCACAATGAGATACTATCTCACACCAGTTGGAATGGCTGTTATTAAAGTCAAAAAACAACCGATGTTGGCAAGGGTGTGGATGAAGAGAATGTTTATACAATGTCAATGGGAATGTAAATTAGTTCAACCACTGTGAAAAGCAGTTTGGAGATTTCTCAAAGAACCTAAAGCATAATTACCATTCAACACAGCAATCTCATTACTAGGTATATATCCAAAGGAAAAGAAATCATTATACCAAAAAGACACACGCATTCGTATGTTCATCACAGTTCTATTCACAATAGCAAAGACATGGAATCTACCTAGGTGTCCATCAGCAGTCGATTTTATAAAGAAAATGTGGTACATATACACCATTAAATGCTATGTAGCCAAAGAAAAGAATGAAATCATGTCCTTTGCAGAAGCATGGATGCAGCTGGAGGCCATTATCCTAAGTGAATAAACTTTTCTTTATTGATTATTGCATTATGGAAAGCTCTTTTTAAAATAAAATTATTTAGAAACTAGTCAATTCTGGAAGTACTATTCTCTCTAAAATTTTTCAAAAATGTTAGCTTTAATGGTAAAAATCTCTTTAGTTTTTAATGTCTGACTTGACTTAGGATTTAGGGGCTAATCTAAGCTAAATATTTAATTTCCATTTTCAAAATTAAAATCAGCATCTTAAATCCCGGAAGAAGTCATAGTTATATAACATGATCAAAACAAAACAAAGAAAATGTGGTACGTATACACCATGTGTTACTATGTAGCCATAAAAAAGAATGCAGTCATGCACTTGCAGGAACATGGATGTAGCTGGAGGCTTATCCTAAGTGAGTTAACACATGAACAAAAAATCAAATACATCATGCTCTCACTTACAAGTTGGAGGCAAACACTGAGTACACATGGACATAAAGATTGAAACAATAGACACTGGGAACTACTAGAGCTGGAAGGAGGGATGGATGGGGACAAGTAACTATTGAGTACTATGTTCATTACCTGGCTGAAGGGATTATTTGTACCCCAAACCTCAGTCCCACGCAAAGAAGTCAGTAAGGAAAACAAATACATAGCACTAAGTACCATACTTCTCAAAGAGTGTTAGAACTATAGATTAATGTCCGTGATGTCATGGTTACCCATGTAACCAACCTGTACATGTACCCCTAAACCTAAAATAAATGTTAAAATTTCACAGAAACATAAGAAAAAAGAAAGGAAACCAATGTCTGTATTGATGGTTGCAAACTGGTGATTTTGCTACTTCTTTTATTCTCAACATTTATTATTTGTTAACATTATTGCCTTTACTACAAAGTGTTTCAAGTTCACATTTTCTTTTCCCTGCCCTGGACTGAAAAAAGAAATACACTTGGTCTTGTCTATTTGTAAGTTTTTTAAGAATAAAAAATATTTTTCAGTACACATAATTTTCCTAGTAAATATATACAAATAGAAGGCCACTTTGTATCACCTTGTGACCTTCTATTGAAATATCATCTAGTAGATGGTATTTTAAAAAAGAATTGAAGTTCTTTCTCTTCCCTGTTCCTTTCTGAACATTTTAGTCAGCTATAAATTGAATATTAATGTGCCTCAAAATTCATATGTCTGTTGAAAGCTAATCCTTAAGGTGGTGATATACAGATGTGGGTCCTCTGGGAGAAGATTAGGTCATGAAGAGTCCACTAATGAAATGAGAGTCTATAAGGGCAATCCCAGAAAACTCTCTTGTCCCTTCCACCATGTGAGGACATAATTAGGAGATAGTAGTCTACGTACCAGGAAGAAGGCCATCACCAGACACTGAATCTGCCTGCATCTTGATCTCAGACTTCCACCCTCCAGACTGTGGAGAAAAAACTTTCTGTAGTTTATAGGTCACCCAGTATATGTTTTTCTACTATAGCAGCCCATAAGGACTAAGACCCAGTACAAAGGCCATTAGGAGATGCCAAGCCAAATATGGAGTCCATGCTGAGAAGAGTAAGGGAGGCTGACTGGGGAGAGGAGCTATTTCTGAGAAGTGACGGCACATCCACGTTGGCATCCCACGGAATGGTAGCTGTGTGAGGTTGGGGGAGCACTCTCAAGGGAATATGTCTTGCTACATCGTTTTGGAGCCCAAGCAGGGTGTGAGGGGGCCTCACAGAGGAGTGGCACACCCCAGAGTCTGAGCCCAAACAGAGTGGTGAAAACACCCAGCAGAAAGCAATACAGAGAAAGATCTGGGAGCTCAAGTGGGATGACTAGGGATTCTTCAAGCATGGCACAAGGTAACAGTGAAGTGACTTGAGCAGCTGCCTTAGAGTGTACCAGCTCATGGTGTCAGACCTGAGCAGAGTGAGGAGCACAGTTCTTGCAGGTGAGTTGCCTGGAGGCAAGCATTGTTGCCTGGGAAGAAAGAGGAAGGCTTCTATTCAGTGGGGCGGTGGAACTGACAAGCATTGGTTAACTGTTGGTATAGACATGTGCAGAAGAAGCTATTCCAGCTTAGTGTTATAAACTATATAAATAAAAGAAGTTATTGTATTGTTTATGACAAGCATATATTATTTCTGGAGCAAGTAATATTGCTTATTTACTTCTTAGAATAAATACTTATTTTCTACTTAATACATTCCTTAAACACATATTTATTGATCATTCACTATGTTATTGACACTTCATATGGATGGTTTCCCTTAATCAACACAATAAGCCTTTTGCAATTCTCATTTTATAAATGACAAACGTAAGGACTAGAGAGATTAAGACATAAACTCTGATTTCAAAGAGGTCAGTAAGGAAAACAAATACATAGCATTAAGCACCATACTTCTCAAAGAGTATTAGAACTATAGATTAATGTTCATGATGTCATACGAAAGACATATCAACTCTGCAACAGATTTTAAACATATTTCTGGAAGAAGTAAATTTTTGCATTTGAAGGAAATGTTTCGGTAAACAGTATAAGTAAATCCAATAAAAGACCTGCTCTGACTGAAGTCCAGAGATTCTCAATCCTGGTCGCATATCACATTTATGTGAGAAGTTGTTAAAATGCTTGAGTCCAACTACAGAGCAGTCTCTAGGAGCAAAGCCCAGGCATCAGTACATTTTAAAGTTCTCCAGATAAGGGCACTGTGCAGCTAGGGATAAGTTTTCCTAGCTGTGGTAGTTGATGAGGAAGTACCGTGGCCATGGCCATGGTAGACGTATTAAAGATGGCTAAGGAAGTGATCCTACAGGGTGGGAAAGCAGATGAGACTAGTGAAACAGTCCTAGACATAAAGGTCAGTGTTAGTAAATTTCTCAAACCAAGGTTTAATTTATGATATCTATACCTATATATATAAACATGTTGGGTGTAACAAACTTCCTGGCATCCCTAAGTCAGAGACAGATTGTGTGTGTGTTTGAGAGCTGGGAAGTAATGGACGTCTTTAAATGTGCAACAATGCAGACAAAAGCAAAATTAACAAATTAACGAAGCTGCTCTTTTGATATTTAATGACTTCTAAGAAAATCATAGATAAATTGTCGTTCAGAATTATTTACCTGTGTTTGAAAGCTCTGAATACTTAATAGAATTCTCAGCTATGTCAAAGAATTTAAATGCAGTTGCTTGTTAAATATTTTTCTAAACAGCAGTTGGATATAAAAGGATAAACATATGAATGACTTTTATGGTAAGTAATCATAGAGTTGAATGAGATGTGAATACTTCACAGCAAGAGCTACATTATTAAAATATTTTAGGATATTCTTGGGAAAATAATATTTTTAAATATCTAGGAAAAATGACATTTAGAGGGAATAAATAATAAAAATTGCTACACCTGTTTTCTACTCAATAAATCCACGTTTTATCAAAATTTGAGTTTGTGGCTACATATATCAGTTAAGCATTTTTTCCACAAGATGATGAAAAATTACATGTTTATACAATATGGTAAAGGATTACACGTGTATACATGTATAAATTATACATGTATACATTATACATGTATACATGTTTATACAATATGGTAAAGGATTAAAATAATTGATTTTAGAATCAAATAAGCTTAGGTGTGAATTTTGAATTATATTTCTGCAATTTGGAAGTTGCATAGCTTTGAAAAGGTTATTTTTGAACCCAGTGTTCTCATGTGTAAAATGTTTAACATAGTGCTTACCTCATGGGGTTGTTGCGAAGATTGCATAAGTTGATGTATGTGAAATGCCTAAAACAGTGCCTAAAACATAGTCATCTTCAATAAATGTCATGCCATTATTATATTAACTTAACATAGTCATAGGGGAATTTGAAAGAGAACACTCTATGAGACAGAAAATACTGTGAGACAGCTGGAAAGCCATAACTAATAGTCAACAAAGTAAAACAAATTGACAGAAATTATTCACTAACCATGTAAGTTCTGGAGGCAGAACTAAGTCTACAGGTATTTTATTTTATATTAATTTATAGAAAATTATAAAAATGAGTGAGCATTACTGGCACAGAATTAAAAAGCAGCATAGAACCTACAAGATTTGAGAAAGTTGGTTTCTAGTATATGACAGGGAACTTTCTAGCTGTATCTGAAGAACTGATCTTCCATGAATCTCTCTCACAAAATTTATTGTATTCTCATTGTTGGATCTATTTGAGATACTAAAAAGTTTGCATTGACAATTACATTTGATTTTCAAAAATTATCTGACTACTTTTAACTTTGATTTTGCATCTTGCCACTATAACTGCCTTTTTTTTTTTTTTTTTGGTACATTTAACACTGTACTGGGCATTGTTTATAAAATGGTGAACAAAAACATGGCCTTTTTCCTCATAGGCTTATTGTCTAATATATAAAATAAGCACAGAATTTAAAAAAAGGCTGAGAAAAATGAGTGAGGAGAGTCTAGAGTCTATCACTGCCTGCCCATTATTGTTTGTCTTCCTCTCCTTGTCCATGGAGAGTTAAACATCCTATTGAGGACCTTTATGAATATAACATATTTGAAACTATCTGAAAAATCTTACACAAAGAATTCTGATCAACCACATTCCAGAAGTAAATTCATGCTTGAAAAGCTCACTTCAAGAATGAAAATATAACTACTGCCCTGGCCAAACTTATAAGCGCCCCTTTTTAAGTAAGCGTTACGTTGTAGATTCACTCAGCTGAGGAAGTGTATGTTTAGCCAGTTTTGAAACATACCTACTTGAACATTTTAGTGAAAGCTACTAATGGTTCAATTAAACAAGAAAAATCTTAATGGACTGATATTAGAGAGAGTGCTGGGAAAGAGATGAGAAACTAGTTTCTCTGTTAGGAAAGCTTATTATTTCCTAAATTCAATCAAAAAGTTTAATGTTAAGGTGATGTCAAAGCAAAAATTAAACTGGGCAAAGTTAAACATTCCAAGAAGACTTTATTCAAGACTATAGTAGTTCCTCCTTATTTGCATTGCCTGGATTCAACTGCAGCCTGAAAATGTGACATAAAAATTTTCAGAAATAAAAAATTCATGAATTTTAAAGTGTGAGCCATTCTGAGTAGTGTGATGAATGCTGTCCAGTTCTGCTCCACTTGGGACATAAATCTTCCCTTTGTCCAGTGTATCTATACCAGTTAGTCACTTTGGGGCCATCTCGGTTATCAGATCCACTGTTGTGGTATCACAATGCTGTGTTCAGGTAACCCTTGTTATATTCAATAACGGCCCCAAGGCGCAATAGTAGTGATGCTGACAATTTGGATATGCCAAAGAGAAGCTGTAACATGCTTCCTTAATGGAAAAAGGTGAGAGTTGTCAACTTAATAAAGGAAAAAATATATTCTAAGATTTAAAAATCTATGGTAAGAATTAATCTTCTATTTGTGAAAATGTAAAAAAGAAATTTATGCTAGCTTTGCTGCCACACCTCAAACTGCGAAAGTTACCGCTGCAGTGCATGACGAGCGCTTAGTTAAGATGAAAAAGGAATTAAATTTGTGGGTACAAGACATGAACAGAAGTGTGTTTGAATTGATGGAAATTGGGTTTGATGCTATCTGTGGTTTCAAGCGTCCACTGGGGGTTTTGGACCATATCCCCCATGGATAAGTGAGGACTTCCATATTGCAGTAGGGGAGAGAGGTCAAAGCTCTACTTAATTCTACTGAAACAAAGGCCATCTTTATTTACTCATTGACCTCACCCAAAGGGAAAGTAAACTTTCTAGTATTTGTGTAACAAGAGATAGGCTTTTACCCTCCCAGATACTGGGAGATAGAGATACTATCTTTCTCAATTAGGCCATTTCAGAGATAAGACTCCCAGGTTCTTGATAGACAGTTTTGGTTGTAAAAACTGGAAGAGACTTTTAAGAAATTTGTATCTCAAAAAGGCAAGGAAGAATTTACAATTACAAGTTTCGAAAGTAAATGCTCTAGCCAAAGGGAAGCCAGGGGCTGAGATGCAAAAGGAAGCCTGTCTAAAATTTGGTTAAGCTGAGAAAAATATTGAGACCCTTTGAGTCAGCGGTAATTGTGGTTTAGAATTTAATTTGGTCATCCTTAAAGAACTTTAAACTGCTAGAATCACACTGTCTTGCCTCAGAATAACTTTTCTTACAATGATTTAATCTTTGAAAGTATGAGTTATGCAAAAGAGAACATTCAAAATAATTTTTGTCTCTGTAAAAGAAATTCTAAAAAAGTATGCCCTGCTTAAAAAGCCTATGTGAAAATTGAATTTAAAATAATGTATTACTTTGTCAAATTTGTCATAAAATTTCAAAAAGGGTCTTTTGTATTATCCAATAATTTAACATGAAATTTAGTAAATAAGAAAATACTCTATATAGTATGCAAATTAGGTATCAAAATTTAGCTGTATTAGACACTTTGCAAGCATTGTCACAAAGGTGAGATATACCCACAGAAATGATCTTATCCCTAGCTGGGCATTATAATCAATATTTGCAACTCTTAAAAATACAATTATAAGGCTGCCCTCAGAGATCTTCAGCATGAGAATCTCTAAATGTGAGGTTTATTGTTTTTAAAAATGTTCCCAAAATATTGTCTGGTGACCAGCATCTCCTGGGAGCTTTTTAGACATGCAGAATCTTGGGATTTGCTATATGTACTGAATCGGAATTAGCACTTTCCCAAGAACTCAGGAGTTGATGTGCACAGGAAAGTCTGAGAAGCACTGCTCTACAGGAAACTTGCTGCATAACCAAGGTGAGATCCACGCACCAAGTTAGGATAAGCTATCCTTCAGCTCTATCAATGCAGCATCTCCACAGATAAGGTTCCTAAGTGTTGCTTTATTTCATGTTACAATTACAATATAAGTTCTGGAGGCAGAACTTAGTCTATAGGTCTTTTATTTTATTTAAATTTCTAGAAAATCATAGAAATGAGTGAGCATTACTGGCAGAGGATTAGAAAGCAGCACGGAACCTACAAGATTTGAGAAAGTTGTTTTCTAGTACATATGTCTAGTTCATATGTAAGACACATCTTCGGTGAAAAATTTTTACACAAGATTTTGGATGTAGAATAAAAAAAAAGAAAATATAAAAAAGTAGAAAATTCAAATTAAGATCCAACACTTAATTAAACCATTCAAGAGCCTTAAATAAGGCTTGATTTGGAGACAGGGAGCTGAAAGGAGTGATTCATTGTATTGGGAATTCAGACTTTCCAATGATTCACGGACCAATTAACTTTGGCTTGGGGCAAGGTACCTTTTCTAATTTCTCCATGAGCATGTGTGATAAGGACCATTATTGCTTCTCTTAACAGCAATATAAAAACAAATTGGGAAACCTTAAAGTGATTTCTGCTTCTCTGGGGAGAAAATCTTTATTAAATTAGTAGTTGGTTAAGATAATATGTATTCCACATTTTCCTTGGGCAAATGACAACACTGTGTTTAGTCTTTCTTACTGTTTCTGTGCATGTATTTGTCTATGATGTGTATGAATGTATCTGAAACAGTAATTTTAGAATGTAAAGTAAAAGGGAAGATAATATTTAGTCAGTAAAGATTGGTTATTTCAAAATTATCTTTATATGTATCTTTCCATGCATCCCAATTGAAATGTTATGTCATTAGTCTGACTACATATTTAGAGCAAGTCAAAAGAAGCAATTTTCGAAGAAAGTGACCAAAAAAATTAAAAAGTCAAAGGACTAAGACTTCCCTCTGGTTTCCATTCAGAGATGTAGGGAGCTGCAAAAAGTGAAGTCTCCAATCTCACGGTAAAAATAAACGAAACAGGCATCAGATTCATAATCTTTTTTTGATCCACTTGAGGGCTGAGGTTGCATAGCAACCAACTGGCCTCAAATCTAAGGAGAGACAGGCAAGGAGAGAAAAGACTGGAGCCCTGGATTTCTTGTGCAAGAAATAGTCAGACTGGCAGGAGTGGTTTAGCTTGGGTGATTGATACGTTGGTGTATATGCTAGTGACAGGAGTGAAGCCTCTGAGAGTGGCACATTCTCTTCTTGCCATTTTGTTCACAAACTATCTGGTGGTCACAGAAAGATTCAGAGAATTCTGATAATGTCTCTCACATAGTGCAGAACAGCAGGAGGGCACCAGGAGCTCCCAGCAGGGATGGGGGTGAGAACACTGCTAAGATACCCATCCCCATCTCTCCCACTGAACAAAAGCCTTCATCTGTAGGGAAAAAGACAGCAAGCACTGTTGTCATTAGGGCACTGGTGAAAATCCATTGCAAGTGAGGGAAAAGAAGAGGGTAATAACTCTATCCTTGGGGAAAGGTCAGCAGAGATAATGGTGTCTTCCTAAGACTGAGGCTTTATTTGAACATAAAACACCTACCACCACCACCATTATCACTAAGCTAACAGGCTTAGAATCGAAAGGACCTTGCCAGAGAAAGAACATCTCTGAGATGCAGTGCAAAGCTCTCAGCAGAATAAATACTGAGGAAAAACAAACAAAAAATATCTGGAAGACTAACCACTTCTCTAAATACATAGTATTTAAGGGTAACATAATAAAAAATCTCAAACCCAGGCCAACTCTTACTTAAAGTAATTCCCTCACTCAAGGCCCCAGTGAAAGGAAGGAATACCCATTTCCAGGTGTGTAGTTCTACTTACCTCAGTCTTTACTATTCCATATAAGGAGTCCAGCTTTCAAAAACAACTAAAAATTATGAAGCACATAAGACAGGATGAAGCTACATACTCCAAGAGACAAGGTAACCATGGCACTGATGTTTGGACTATATTACAGGGAAATTAAAATAACTAAATCAAATAGGTTAAAAGTTTAATGGAAAAGGTTGGCAATATTCAAGATTAAATGTGTAATCTCAGCAGAGAAAGGGAAACTCTAAGGAAGAATCAAGTGGAAGTTCTAGAAATGAACAACATTGTAACAGAAATGAAAAATGCCTTTGAAGGCTCATCTGTAGACTCAATTCAGCCAAAGAAAGAATTGCTGAGCATCAAGATAGATGAAAAGAAATTACCCAAACTGAAAAATAAGAATTCTGGGTTCGTGTTGGTAAGAAAATTTTGTTTTATCTTCGTTACAAAGGTGGAACTGAGCTGTCATCAGCCTTAGAAGGTAGTGCTTTGGAGAGAATCCATGAGTGATGGTTGACCTTTTTAAAAATTTTCAACTTTTATTTTAGATTCAGGGATACATTTTGAGATTTATTACATTGGTATATTGTGTGATAGTAAGGCTTGATCCTATCATCCAGGTGCTGATCACAGTACCCAATGGTTACTTTTTCAAGACTTACCCCATCCCTCCTCCCCTGCAGTAGTCTCCAGTGTCTATTGTTTCCATCTTTATGTCCAAAATACTCAGTGTTTACCTTCCACTTATAAATGAGACCATGTCGTATTTTGTTTTCTGTTTCTCCATTAACTTGCTTAGTATAATGGCTTCCAGCTATATCCATGTTCCTGCAAGGACATGTTTGCATTCTTTTTTATGGCTGTGTAGTAATCCATGCTGTATATGTACCACATTTTCTGTATTCCATTTTGGTCATTTTATACACCTAAGGGAGTGTTCATTTGTACCACATGACTTCTGGGATTTAAGATACTCTTTTTAATTTTGAAATTTTAAATATTTTGGCTCAGGTCAGCACCCAAATCCTAAGTCAAGTCAGACTCCAAGAACTAAGGAGATTTTTACTTTTAAAGCTGAAACTTTCAGAAAAAGAGAGAATAGTGCTTCCAGAATTGACTAAAAACTCTAAATAACTTTAATTTAAAAGGAATTTCCATGATGTCTTAACCAATAGAGAAAGGCACAACTAGACACTCACTAATGAGAACATGAAATGGCAACAAGATGACAATTTAATACACATGTTCTGAATCTGGGACTTGACCAGATAATCATATGTCATGTTTCTTGGCATTAGTTATCCTTGTTTGCTGTCAGCACACACCAAAGTACATGAGTTTAAAATATTAAGCAGAAGTCTATGTTCTCTTAAATTCCCTTTCTTTCTCACTGTCATCACTAATAAGCATTGCTCTTTTCTGATCTCTGTCCACAGGGGTTTGGTCAGCCTCATGGCTTTCTATTTCCTTATCTCAGAATCTTTCTCACCCCAATTACTATGCTAAGTAATTCAGCTTTGCCCCAGCTTCCACCTCCAAACTTACTTACCAAAGCCCAAGATGGTGCTCAGTAAACAAGGGCCTGATGCTATCAGGAATTCTCTCATAAAATTCAGGGGAGGTTGTAAATGAAATTTTCCCCCTGTTAACACATGTAACGTGAATGGCTGGTTATGATGGTGCATGCCTGTGTGACAAGCTCCTTAAGAGGCAAAAATGTAAGAGTGCTGAGCTCAAGGGTTTTGGCCTGCAGTGCACTAGAACTAAATTTAGCAACGTTATGCTATGGAACCATAAAGAGATTTCTATTTCTCATCAGCTGGGGAAAAAAATGCTCAAAAAGATGCTTCAGCTCAACCATGACAACCTTGATGCCCTTTTTTAAAAATCTACTTGTTTAAAAATAATATTTTACTTTCAATTTTATATTTAAATTATTTTCATTTTTTAAAATTTTACTTTAGGTTCTGGAGTACACATGCAGATTATGCAGGGTTGTTGCATAGGTGCATACATAACCAGGTGGTTTGCTGCCTCTATTCCCCCTTTGACTATATCCGGTATTTTTCCCCATGTTATTCCTCCCCAATCCCTGCTGTCCCTCCTTTACCCACCCCTCAACAGTCCCCAGCGTGTGATGCTTCTCTCCCTGAGTCATACTGCTTATTTTAGATATGTATCTGCTACTAAATTATAATGGAATAATAATATATTTGAATTATATATATTTGCCAATGTATATTGTAATTAATGTTTTATATATGTATACTTTTCTGTATTTGATTTATATAATTATATATAATATAGAATTATATATTTATATATAATATAGAATTATATTTATATATATTTGATTTATAACACGTTTGTCTTAGGATCATATGTTTAGTTTAGACTTTTTTTGTGTATATTGTGGGTACTTTTGTATCAAATACTATTATTGATGCTGGTATTTTGATATTATGGAAATACACACAGACAGACACACATAGACACACACACACACACACACACACACAAAATACCCTTGTCATTCTGTGCCAGTATTGCAATGTGATTCATCAGAGGGAATAACCTTCCAGGCTGGAAACAGAGCAGAACAAAATTCATATGCTGGTTATTAAAACAAAGATGTTTAGCAACACCCAATGGTGAAAATAAAAACAGATATTCCAGTCTTTTTTTTTATGCCTTCAGATGACTCTTTATATTAATGTAATGACAAATTCAAGATTTCTTCAAGTATATAATAATTCCTACAAACTTAAAATATTATGCACTGGTATGTTTTATTCACCTTTTTGTAACTAAGGTATGATGTATTTGCTATGGGAACGTTGAAAAGATTTCAGTACAAATTGCACTTGTACATGTTGTCAGCAGGCATTATTGGGAGAAATGTTTAAGGAACAGAGTTGTGTTTGGATAATGGCAGAAATATGAAGTGGTAACATTTAATTCTGTCAGAATAATTTATTTAATTTGCCAGAAAAAATAAAACATGAAGGTTTATAATAAACAAAGGTTTGACTCTGATATGAGAAAAAAAAATACAATAAAACAAGGTAGTCCATAAATTGATTGAACTTAAGTTTGCTGACATTTTTATTTTATGTAAACTAACGATGAACTCTAATATCCTAGAGTACATTTATTTCACAACAGCATTATTTACTTCTATTCTTAATTTTGAGGGACCTACACATTCAGTCTGTAATACTGTTCATCTATACAATTTATTCACGTTTAACGTAATGACAAATCCAGGATAGTAAATTGCATGTAGTTGTCATGTCTCTTTAGTCTCCTCCAGTCTGGTACAACTCCTTTGTGATGTGGTTAAGCTTTGTGTCCTCACCCAAATCTCATCTTGAATTGTAATCCCCATAATCCCCGTGTGTCAAGGGAGAGACCAGGTGGAGGTAATTGAATTATGGTAATTGAATCATTGAAATTTAAGTTCCAAGATACACATGGGGCAGTCTCCCACATGCTGTTCTGATGATTGTGAGTGAATGTTCAGGAGATCTGATGGTTTTATAAGGGGCTCTTTTTCTTTGCTCAGCACTTTTTCCTGCCACGTTATGAAGATGTCTTGCTTCCCCTTCACCTTCTGCCACGATTGATTGTAAGTCTTCTGAGGCCTACAAGCCATGCTGAACTGTGAGTCAATTAAACCTCTTTCCTTAATAAATTACCCGGTCTCACCAGTATCGGGCAATCCTTTAAAATATATATGTATTTTATTTTAAGTTCTAGGATACACATGCAGGACATACAGGTTTGTTATATAAGTAAATATGTGCCATGGTGGTTTGCTGAATCTATCAACCTATCACCTAGGTATTAAGCCCCACAT
>CAUYLG010012589.1:0-25033 GCA_963573385.1 Cacajao melanocephalus | reverse complement strand
TCTTTGCATTGGGTTAGTACATGTTCTTTTAGCTCACAGAAGTTTCTTATTATCCACCTTCTGAAGCCTGATTCTGTCAGTTCATCACACTCATTCTCTGTCAGGCCTTGTTCTCTTGCTGATGAGGAGCTGCAATCCCCTGTAGGAGGAGTGGCATTCTGATTTCGGGTGTTCTCAGCTTTTTGCACTGTTTTCTTCCCATTTTTGTGGATTTATCCACCTGTCGTCTTTGTAATTGCCGACTTTCAGATTGGGTCTGAATGGACGTCCGGCTTGTTGGTGATGAAGTTTTTTCTGTTTCTTAGTTTTCCTTCGGCGGACACCCCTTCCCCACAGAGCTGGACCTTCCCAGTTCAGCTGTGCTTACTGTGAAACTGTCAGTCCTCAGCGCTTCCAATTGCTGTTCTCCTTGTGGGGATGGGACCAGCCGAGCCTGACTCAAAGGGCACCTTGTCCTGTATACTCTGCACCGAGAAGCGCCGCGCTGGGGTGCCGGCAAAATAGCCGCGCCAGCCAAAAAAGTCACGCTGGTGACCCGTGTGGCTCCTCCACCGGGAATCTCCCAGTCTGTGGGCAACAAAAATTCATCTGAAAGTGTGGCGTCCACTTGCTCTCTGCGCTTTCACTGGGAGCCACAATCCTGAGCTGTTGTTAATCGGCCATCTTGGATCTCTCAAGTGTATTTTCATATACTGTATTTACTGTCATTTCATATTTTCTGTCCTCTGAAATACCTATTTATGCATTTAGATTCATTGTCTATTGTTTATTATTGTTTTTTCTTCTTACTCTTACTTAGGAGTTCTTTATATACAGTGTATTCTCAATCCTAATTCTTTTTAGTTTTGTGTGTTGCCAGTATTGTCTCTAAGTTTCTGCTTATTATTTTCCTGTCTTTATGGTATCTTGTCATAAGCAGAATCTCTTCATTTCAATATAATTGAATTTACTAATCTTTTACTTAAGATTGGAGCTTGTTTTTAAATGCTCTTTATTTAAAAAATGATAAGTATGTTCTCTAGGAAATTTCTTAATAAAATTTTAACGTTTAGTCTTGAATCCATCTGGAGTAACTGAGGATATGGTGAGGTAGGTATTCTTTTTACTTTTCTCTATATGTCTAAAAATCATGTATTGAATATCTTATCAGTTCCTCACTGATATGCAATATAACCTGTATATGTACTGTTTCCATTTATGTTTCTGGGATTTGTACTACTGCATGATCAGTCTTCTCTACATTATTGCATTCTCCTTCCAGTTCATCTTGGTTAACTTTGGCCATTTTGCTTTTACATATGAACTTAGAATAATTTTGTCAAATTCTATATACATTATTTTGATTAATTTGGGGATAATTGATACCTTTTCAATACTGAGTCCTCTTTAACTTGGTTACAGTAAAGTTTTTCATTAATTGGTTTATTTTAATATCATAGAATGAAGTTTTATACTTTATCTCATAAGGTCTGAGCCATCTTTAATAATTTATTCTTGATTTTCATTTTTTTGTTGCTATTTTAAATAATATCTGCCTTAAATCAAGTTTTTGAGCTATTGCTGTTTTGAGGAAATTCAGCTGACATTGAAATTATGTATATATTCAGCCAACTACCTAAACTAATTTATTTTCATTATTGTCTTTAAGTTCGGTGTCTTCAGATAGACTATCATCATTTGAGAATGAGTTTAATTTTTTTCCTTTTCCAGTAGTATACCTTTTATTTATTTTTTTGGCATATTGTGTTAGTTGAAAATAAAGAATGTAAATACTCAATTATTTTCTTGCTCCTGATTTTGAGGGGAAAGCTTTTAATATTTCACTACTGAGTAGGCTATCTGGTCTTCATTCCATGATGATATTTTTTCTTTTACCAGAATACTAAGAGTTTAAATAATTAGTTGACTTTGGATATTATCTAAGTTAATTTTTAAAATCTGAGATGTTTATGCGATAAATGTTGTTTTGATATCCAAGGAAATGTTTAAATATTTGATGCTGATACAATATTTTTTAATGTAAAATGAGACAAATCATTTTGTGCTTTTTGAGGTTTCCTTTTAAGCCACATGCCTATATTATTTATTTAGATAATAACTTCTTAAAAATATAAAGACTAAGAACTGTACACATAGGGACAAACCATAAGCTGCACCATTTGGGTCCTGGATCCTCTTTCCCCAAGTGCAGCCCTTTCTTGGTTCTTGATAAATGTTTTATATATAAAATAATAGTTTTTAGATGTAAACTTTGTATTTATAGAATAAATCATACTTGATCTTAGTGTGTTATTTTAAATACAATTTTGAGTTTGATTACTGATTTTGTCAGCTAAAATTTTGTTCCAGATTCATGTGTTATGTACAATTACAGTTTTTTATTTACATATTATTCTTGATGGATTTTTGATATTAAGGTAATACTAGGCATGTAGAATGGAAATTTTTCTTATATATTCTTTGAAATAAAACCATGTGACTATTTCTCTTTTTTGAACATTGAACCTGCCTGTAAACATTCGGGCCTTGTCTTTGTGTGTGGCGGGGGGAGGGGTGGGAAGTGGGCAGAATATAAAAAATAAGTATTCAGTTGCATCAATTTCTATAGTTTCTTTTTATAACATTACAAAAAAATCTCATATTTTCAATTTTCCTCCTATGAGATTTTTAAAGAACTTTTTTTCTCCTAATGATTTCAATTTATTGGTGTTAACTTATTTTAGTAGTTTCATGATCTTTTTAATCTCAGCTATATCTATTTGTATGTCCTTTTTGTTTCCTTATATTACTTATTGGTCCCCCTCTTTTTCTATTAGCAATAGTTCTAGATGTTTTTCTTCAGACATATCTTTAGAGAGATTCTGTTGTTAGTTGTTAGTCTTGCCAAATAACTAACTTTAGTATGTTTATTCCTTTCTTTCTTTGGATTCTTTTCTATTTCATTAATTTCTAATGCCAGTATTATTATTCCTTTCTTTCAACATTTTGGGAGGCTTTTCTATTGTTCCTTTTCTGATCTTTTAAATTTGATAGTTAATGTATAACTATTCAGTATTTCTTCTTTTTTAAAATGTGCATTTTGTGTTATATCTTTCTTGTAATAATTTTTCACCAAAAAAAATCACATTTCAATATGAATCATTTTAATTATGATTCAATTCCATTTTAATTTTGACCTGTGAGGTAAAATAAGTAATGAAGTAATTAATTAGAGTCATGTTTTTAAACATTTTATATGTATCGAGTTTTCTATTATGTTTTTCTGCTTAATTTCAAATTTGTATTGTAGTCAGAGAATTGTGGTTTGAAAGATACTGATTTTTTGAAATGTGTTGAAAATTGCATGTTTACTTAGTACACTGATCGTTTTTATATATGTTCTATGTGCTTGAAGACAATATGTATTCTTCAGATGTTGAATGCAATAGTTTTCTATATCTGTTAGTTAAAGTTAATTGTGTGTTCCAAATCTGTAGCATCCTTTCTGATTTCTTTTTCTGCTTATCAGTTGCTCAGAGATAGTTCATGGTAATGAGTAGTTGTAAATTTCTTCATGTACTTATATACATTTTTGCTTCTATGTTTTGAAACCATTTTAAAAATTTTACATTAGTTTAGAATTATGTAAGCTTTTTCTGGTAAGAGTCAGTGATTTTCTTTAGTATTTGTTTATTTGGCCTGGAAGTCTATTTGATTTGATGGATTAACATTTTTCTGGTATGTTATGCAATACACTCTCTTTCAAACTTTATATATTATATTTTAAGTGTACTGCATAAAAGCAACAAAATGCTAAAATTTGGGTTTTGCAAGATAACTTTTATGTCTTTTCTTCATACTTATCCAGCTAGCTTTCTGCCCTAGAAAGTGAGCCTGTATGGACTACATCAGTGGATTCTCACACACCTTCCTTATGGGATTGTTTTCCTTTTTCTGGAGTACATTCTTGAGACATATCTTTAGGGAGGTTCTGTTGGTAGTCAACTTTTTCATTTCTTGTTCTTATGAAAATACCTTCTTTTGGAATGGTTAGGTTCCCCAGCTGCCTAGTGATTTTGGCCTCTGGGCTCGTTTTCTTTAGAGTTAACAGCTACTTTGTCAGAGAATATATAGAGGAAAGTCCAACACCTGTTCCTGTCAATCCCAAAGAGCTCAGAGAGTGGGATGGAGAGAGATGAGGCTTGAAGGATCCTTGAGATGGTATGCACATATGCTAGGGTGCCTTCCCCCATGATTCCTGCCTTTTGATGTTTGTACCATTGCATCATACCTTCCCCTTGAGTGCAGATGTGACATGTGATTTGCTCCTAACCAATAGAATACAGCAAGGGTGACAGGACGTGCGTGATTACACGTGTGTGACTACATACATACATTTGCAGTAACCATCTTCCCAGAGTCTCTTCCTCTGCTGTTATCTCTAAAGAAGCCAAGAGTCATGGTGGGAAACTGCACATGGCCAAGTAGGTGACCTCTAGTATCTGGGGAGGCTGTGGGCTGACAAGCAGCAAAGAACTGAAGTCCTCAGCCCTACAAACATTAGGAACTAAATTCTGTAAAGAACTAGAGTGAGCTTGGAAGTGGAGCCTTGCCTAGTTAAGCCTCAGATGAGACCACGGCACCAGCCTACACTTTGATTAAGGCTTTTTGGAGAACCCAACTATAGCAGGCTCAGACTCCTGGCCTGTAGTCATAAATGTACATTGTCTTAATGGTAATAATGGTAATATTGTTAGACAGCAAGAGAAAATTAATATAGATGAAGAGCTCTGTGAATCACGAAACTACATTCTTCTTCACCCATTTTTCTCAGCATCTCACAGGCAAACAACTTCTGAGCTTGTCTGATTTTATCCTTGAGGGGACCAGGAAACAGGTAGGGGTGGGTCAGGCATTATTCCCCAAGGGAAGAGCTGGAAGAAGCAAGAGCAGCTTTCCAACAGCTCCACTCTCTGTTTTATTTTCTTTAAATCTTTATATATGTTTATAATCTTGACAGGCTGTCTCCTATCCTAGGCCAAAACCATGCCCCTCCATAGACACTAGTTTAAAATAGCTTCCTATTCCCAGCTGTCACTCCAGCTGTTTCTTCTGGGTTTCTTCATTTTTCCTCCATAGTTCTTTTAGAATTGATAAGGCAGAATAATTAGTTCATCATTTTAGCCTCTCCCACAGCTTTATACTCTTCACATTGGCCTGAAAATATCTTCATTTCATTCTTTTTCTTAAATGGTAGTTACACTGTTTATAAAAATCTAGACTGAGAGTTATTTTTGTCAGTATTTTTGAAGATATTAATACACCATCTTCTGACTTTTATTGCTACTGAGAAATTAGCCCTATGGAAATTATTATTCTTTTGTAGGTAAAATGTCCCCTTACCACCTCCCTCTGTCCCTTCAACTCCAGCTGGAGTTGTCATACAGAAATAATCTGAAAATAAAATAAAATTTAAATTCAAATTTTAAAAATTATTCTCTTTACCTTTAATGTTCTGCAGTTGAAATACAGTATGTATGCTGTGGATTTCTTTGTATTATGATCACTGTTTGTTAGGTTCTGTTAAATATGAAGAGTGAGGTTTTTCATTGATTCTAGAAAATTCTGACCCACTAACTCTGCAAATATTGCTTCTTTTTACATATTATCTTTTTCTTTTCCTGAAATGATAATTAAATGTATATTCAGTATTTTTTCTTCTCATTTTACCTTTTTATATTTTCTATTGTACATCTCATTGCCTGCATTCTAAGCAGTTTGCTTGAGAGTTATCTTTAGTTGAGAAATTCTTTCTTCTCAGATTAATCTGCTAGGCAACACATCCATTGAGTCTCTAGTAGCAATCATTAATTTTTCCCTTTCAAATTACTTTATTGTTAAAGCTTCCAAGTTATTTTTAACAGTCTTTCATTTATGTATTATAACTTTAATATCTGCTTTGATTTCTTTAAAGATTAAAAAATTACTACTTTTATGTTTTGTATTTGGTAATTTAAATACCTGCAGTTTAAGTGAGATTCAGTTTTTAAAATTATGAGATTGGGTTCCTTGGAGCATGGTTCTTTCATTTTATTAATTAAGTATTTATTTATTTTAGAGGCAAGGTCCCATTCTGTTGCCCAGAGTGGGGTGCAGTGGTGCAATCATAATGGGTCACTGCAGCCTTGAACTCCTAGGCTCAAGTGATCTTCCAACCTCAGCCTCCCAAATAACTGAGACTACAGGCTCATGCCACTGCACCCACCCTTATTTTATTTCATTTTTTATATTTGGGTTTAAGATGCACTCTTCCAGAAAGGATTTACATTGGATTTTGCATGTCATCTGGGATCAACATTAAACTAAGGACCCACGATGGCTTTCACTGTAGAGACATGTATTTTCTATTTCTCCTTCACAGAGAGTTAAAATATAACAAATAAGTAACTTCACTGCCTTCTATTGTATTTTCCATTTTTGTGTTTTAAGTCGTGTGATTTCTATTGGAGGTATATTGATTTTATCAAGAGTCTCTGATATGAACTCTCAAGTTAGAGCAAGATTTTGTCTTTTCTCCTTTTTGGGCAAAGTCTGTTTAAGTCCAATCTGTGGACTACCAGGTATCAGCAGGTGCTAGGAGGAGAAAAGCAGCATCACTCAATCCTTTTCTCTCTGGATTTGGGTGCCGTCATTCTATCTAAACTTCTGGAATTACTCTTACTTTTATGCCAACTCAGCCATGCAGTTGAAAATATTTTTAAATTATGTTATCTGGAAATTTTAGCTGTTGATACCAGAAATACTGTCCAGACACCTTATAATTGTCCAAGAATGTGTATGCGTGTGTGTGTAATTAAATCTACGTATTGGTAAAATCTTTCCTTCCTTCATAAAATATTTACTGAGAAGCCACTATGTGACAAATACTTTAATGGGCTTGGGACATGTAAAGTTGATAGGGGTTCTCATGGATCTTACTGTGTAGTGTGTCATATAGATAAGTAAATAATAATAATAATTCAGTGTGAGAAATAGTATGGTATAAGAAATACAGGAGGTTCTAGGAGTGCCTGAGAAGAACTTTGCCTCAGAGCTTGAAGATTAGTTAAGAAAGGCTTCCAGAAGAAAATGACATCTAACATTATTTGGAAAAATGCGTTGCCTTTAAAACTTTTTTTTCCCCATCTTTTAGCTTCCCTTCAGTACTATTCTAACAAAATGCCTGTTTTCGCTTCTCTGTGCTCCCTTTCTGATATCTTATGTTGTGATTTTTCTGTTGAGAGATAAAGGAAACAAAAGCAAATTAGAAATAGGTTCAGCCATTACTCTCTTGTTATTTAATAGCATTTGATTTTTCTGTCCTATTTTCTGGAAAGTCTTGCTCTGTTTATGTCTGCTGACATGATCATACTACCTTCTGGAGGCATAACTTAGCAGTGATTTAAAAAATATGTACAAGGTTTTGAAACATTAAAAAAGAAACAAATTTGGTTAAAATGTAACTGAAGTTTGAAGGGAAAGAAAGGAAGCATAATTGTACTAGCTCAAAATTCATAACCTAATTAGTTATCTAAAAGGGCTTTAGAGAAGTACAACTACTCTTTTCATATTGAAGAAAAACTTTCTAATTTTTACTTCATTTTATTTTCATTTTGAATCTTCGTATGTTTCAAAGAAAAAGCATTTGGAGGTCTTGTTAGACTGCGTGAAAAGGTAAATTTTTGACAAATCCAAATGTAGGAATTTTCTAAAATTTTAAACGGACTTAAGGTCTTTTTATTTCTTTTATTTTATGAGCTTCTTTTAGAGTGAAGATTAGAAGAGCACAATAAAATAATTCTTTTTTGTTTTTAAGATCATACATTTTGTTATTTTATGCTGAAGCCAAATTATATTGACAATGTTTATACAACCTTTAATAAATATTAATTTTTAATTTTTTTTGGCAAATTTAAAATTTTGGTAATCTGTTGACTCCTTAGAAATTTTCAAAAAATTATTGTAATCTGTTGACTCCTAAGAAATTTTCCTCATTTTAAAATAAAGACTTTTAAAATAAAAAGAGTTGGCCTAAAAATATGGATCTGCATATTTTTAGCAAATAACTAGTAATTGAAGATGGCTAAGTTTATCTGAATTCTAAACTATATTCATTTTATTATATACAAACAGTTTAAGTGCCAAAACGAAAACACCATAGATGTAAAACAAGATCCATGGACGGTTTGATTGAAGCATAATAAAGATATCAAAGTAAATTCTGTAGAGTGCATAGACCTAAAAGTCAGAGGCTCTTTTACGCCCGCCCAATTCATGAATTTTATCTTTTGCATGGGTGTTCATTATATTGAGTTTCGTCCTCATTTAATTACTGCAGGAACAAACTATGTTCTATTGGGACTTTGAAATGAACAGTTGATGGTGCTATAGCATTGGGGATTAGAGATAAGATAAAATGGAGTAGGATTTTCACATAAATGATCATATACTCTACCAATATCTCCAGACTCATGATTCAGGTGTCCCTAAGAGGCTTAACCAGTTATTAAACACATGACCAAAATGACAAGTGATAAATTATACAAGATATCCTTTAAAATGATGGTGTAAGTAAAGAAAGTCAAAAGGTAAATGCAAAATGGTGTATTCCTGGGATCAGAGGATTTGTAGTTTTGGTGGTCATCTCTTTCTCTCAGTGGATGAAGATCACCAAATAAAAATTACCAAGTTAAAGTAGATAACTAATATAAACAGTTAAATGCCCGCAAGCTTTTAAGACAGAAATCATTCATTTAAGCCACTTCACTGTAACAATGATGGCCAAATCTATTTAAATAACTTTGTCTACTTTGTGTTCCCACTCCATCTTGTGGCCAAATTCCAGTCAATAGTTGAAAAGAGTTTTAAATGCAAATAGAGCACAAACTTTTAGTGTAGAGATGTCATGGGTAAACTAACATCAAGTATAAATCAGTTCTATGTGCTTCAGCATTTTACCAAGGTAACTACATTTTAAAAAGATGATTGACAAGTTAATGTACTGCCAGAGGATGAAAGCCATTATAGGAAGATATTAACAAACCATGCTTTATTAGAAAACAGCCAAATGATGCAAGGGACATTCATTTATTCAACAAATATTTGTTGAAAACCGACTTATCAGGCACTGTTTTAGGATTGGACTTTATTGCCATGAATGAGATATAAACATTTCTGTCCTCATGGAGTATATATTCTACAAGGGAAAACAGATAACAAATGATCTAAAAATCTAGTGTGTAAGATTGACATGAACAATTGAGTCTTCAGCTCTCAGTATGACTTTCCTAAGAAAATCTCCCAAGCTTTGGGGGTCATTTTTAAAGTGTAGATAAAAATAAAAATTTAGCCAATACCAATATATTGTGCATGGGCTCAAAACACAATTTAAACCAAATGATAGAATTCTGAAATGTAGATACAAGAAAGTTTAAAACAAATATTGTGATGTGTTTTTCACAGTTGGGGCATCTAATTAATTACCAGAAATTTTATTTCCTTATTAAGAGGAATCTTAATTTCCCACAGATGATTACTTTTAATGTTGAAATACATATGAAATTATAGGTATAATGCTCAACAGGTTTAGCTGCCTCACAGGGAAACAGAAGGTCCTTTGGTCTAAAAGTTTCTCCCCGTCTGAAATGCCACAGTACCCCAGATTTAGATGTGGAGAGGAGGCTTGAGTAAAGTGAAATATACAATGAATGAAAGAGGAAGAGAGTAGAGATAAGCTGGTGGACAACTAGATGGAAACCTCCGTGTGAGGACATGGAGGTATGCAGCAAGATGGAAGGTATGTTAGGAAGAAATGTAGACTGGCAAACTAATCTAGTTTGTTTTTTTTTTTCCTAGAGCTGATGCTGGGCACAGGAGGGCAAATTTAAAGATAGCAGAGCTTTGTTATATTCACGTTCAACTTGGAAGCAATTCAATATTATAAAAGGTTAGATAGTAGTTGTGGAAAGGGCATGGGCCCGGAAATCATACCAAAGAGGCCAGAACTGGTGGCTCACACTGGTAATCCCAGCACTTTGGGAGGTCATGGTGGACAAATCACTTGAGCCCAGGAGTTTGAAACCAGCCTGGGCAAAGTGGCAAAAACCAATCTCTACAAAGAATGATAAAATAAAATAAAATTAGCTGGGCCAGGTGGCTCATGCCTGTGGTCCCAACTACTTGGGAGGCTGAGGTAGAGGAAATAGTTTGAGTCTAGGAGGTCAAGGCAGCAGTGAGCTGAGATTGTGCCACCACACTCCAGCTTGGGCAACAGAGCAAGACCTTTTGTATAAAGAAAAGAAAAGAAAAAAAAGAAGAAGTCATACAAAAGAGTTTAAATCCTACTTTTGTCATTTATCCACTGGGTGGCTTTGGAAAAGGCATTTAAATCATTTGAATGATAGTTTAATCATTTATAAAAAGATGACTGTAATGCCTGAGAGGATCACTGAGGCCATTAATGGAAAATATATGCAAAACAACTGGGGATCTAACATGTAATCAATAAATTGCATAGTATTAGATTGGAATCTGAATGTAATTGCCATCAGCATCTCACACATATCTCAATGGAAAATCGTTGTTTTTTGAATTATGTACAAGTACCCATTGAGTATTCAGAACCTTTCTGATAAAAGTGCTGATTGAATCCTTCAACATTTCCATAGTTTTTTTTTTTTTAAACACATCTGATTGTCTCCTGGTCGTGGAGATTCTATGTTTATAAAATGCTTACTGACTCAAGAATACAATTTCCCCCTTAGTTGTTTACCAATAACAAACATATTTCAAGGGAACACAACTCCAACCACAAAAGCATTTTGAGGAAAGTGAAAATCAACAAAGGAGCAGGACCTAGACTGTGGAATGTATTTTGTATTTCTAGGCATTGGCAAGCCAGCATTTTTGAATCTGTTTAAGAATCTTCTGTAAATTTTGGAGTCCTCATTAGGTATAGAAACAAGCATGAGGAAAAAAACTGCCAAGCTGGGTTTGGATTTATATTTTCATATGTTATCTCATGTATTAGTCAATTTTCATAATGCTATAAAGAAATACTCAAGACTGGGAAATTTATCAAGGAAAGAGGTTTAATTGAGCTCTTCCACATGGCTAGGGAAACTTACAATCATGGCAGAAGGTGAAGGGGAAGCAAGGACCTTCTTCATGTGGTGGCAGAAGAGAGAAAAGTGAGTGGCAAAGGGGGAAGATCCCCTTATAAAAGCATCAGATCTTGTGAGAACTCACTATCATGAGAACAGCATAGAGGAAACTGCTCCCATGATCCAATCACCTCCCACCAGGTGTCTCCATAGACACATGGAGATAATGGGGATTACATACTGAAGATGAGATTTGTGAACTATGATTGTACCATTGCACTTTACCCTGGGCTATATGGGGACACAGCCGAACTATATCACCTCAATAGACCTGATGTTGGTTTCAGTTGAATAAACTTAGTTACTGTAAGTATGCATTTCCAGAGCAGCATTGCAAATATTTGAAATGGCACATTTGGATCAGGTAAAAAGACTTAGCTTCTTATATACTTTTATTAAGAAGTTCTTTATTATCTATCTCTGATCGTATCATCTTAGAAAAAAATCACATATTTACATATCTTGTTCATTTGGTAAGTGTTTATCTCATTTATCTGTGTATTTCTAATAAGCCACAGATTTGCAATATGCTGCATTTACATTTTCTCATTTGTTGCATCAGTTATAAAGGAGAAGGAAAAGAATAATAGGATTTGTTTGGTAATTTGTGCTCTTTCAGCTTTCTCTGAGTAGTTGTCCCGAAGCATTTAAAAATGCTGCAGAGTCTTGCCTAAATTGTAACTTACTGATATGCTTGCTTTCTTTTTTCACAAGGAGGAAGGTTATTAAAAATAGAGAAAGTTCAGACTCTTTCTGGACAGTGTCCCACACAGGAAATAAACTCATAAGCATTTGGTTAATATAAAAGTGAATGGATGAATGAATAAGGATGTTTAAATATGTTATTTACAAATCTATGGTCTTTTCCTAAAATTATTATTTCTATAGATCAGAAAACATTAAAAATTCAGTATCATGAGAAAAATGAAGTGTTTCATTAAGCTTAATCATCAAAAAAATGAGGCTGACCACTTATAATCCTAAGCATTTTGAAAATGGTAATAATTCCAAAATTGATTACACACTATTCAAGCTGAGGGGTCACCATTCTGAAAATAAATGATTGCATTGTACTTTTATACAGCAAGTCTCCCAGGGCTAATCCAGCAGGTAGGATGTAGTCATGGAATGTTGGATATTGAGGTTTCCTTTTTTGTTATTTCTTAGAGACAAGGTCTTGCTCTGTTGCTGAGGCTAAAGTGCAGTGGCACAATCGTGGCTCACAACAAGCTAGAACTCCTGGGCTCAAGAGATCCTTCCATCTCGGCCTCTCAAGTAGCAGAGACCACCACACCCTGCTAATGTTTTCAGTATTTTTTAGAGACTGGGTCCTGCTATGTTGCCCAGTTTAAGATTTCTTACCACCAATTCTTAGATTTTATTTTTGTTTTCTGCTTCACACTTAGGCTGAAAGCACTTACTGTTTGTTGCAACAAGTTATCTGTTTTTAGGAGGTTTCATTTGTCCTCTCATTATTGTTGGCCTTTCATGTTTTTTGAGTTCCTAACTAGATCATTTAACACTTTTGATCACATGTAAAATGCCTTGGGCATTCCTATGAATGAAGTGCATGAATTTTATGATACCTTTCTGTGATGTCTAAAAGTTTTGGTACTTGGCCAATCTAAGCCACTGAGTTTGCCAGACTGACCAGAATAATTTAAGTATTGCCACCGTCACATCATACAGCTGCTAACTAGCAAGCAGTTCTTAATCATCAGCATCCCTTTTTTTTTTTCTAGGCCAGATCCTTCTGTATAAACTAACAATAATTCGTGTGGGCATGACAGCTCATACCTGTAAATCCAGCACTTTGGGAGGTCAAGACCGGTGGATCTCTTGAGGTCAGGAGTTCAAGACCAACCTGGCCAACAGGGCAAAACCCCATATCAAGTGAAAATACAAAAATTAGCCAAGTATAGTGGTGCACGCCTGTAATCTCAGCTACTTGAGAGGCTGACACATGAGAACCGTTTAACATGGGAGGTGGAGGCTGCAGTGAGTTAAGGTCATACCACTGCACTCCAGCCTTGGCAACATAGTGAAACTCTGTCTCAGAAAAATAAAATACATTCACAATAATTCTTCTCTTCTAAGCCTATCCAAATTAGATCTATCTGACCCCACACAAAAAGTCCGAGCACACTGACTTCTCAAACAGATTGTTGTAATATGAGTTTGGGGCTCCTGGGTTAATATACAGTACTCCATATGATATATATATGTGAAAAAAAGACAAAGACTACTGTAGTAACAGCTCCTTGAGTTATCAATATTTGCAACCACTCTGAAAAGTGGATTTCCTTCTTCACATTTTAAAAATGAGAAAGTTGAGGGTCAGAGAAGCTAAATATATTGCCAAAAGTCAAGGAGTTAGAAAGCCATGAAATCAGGATAAAAATTTCAGTTTGTCTGTCTTTAGAGACCATGCATTTTCCCGGGCTCCACATGGTCTCTACATTTGATTTCAAAATTTACAAGTATCTCCATGTGTTATTCTATATGTCGTTACCTACCATGACAGAATTTTCTGACTAATTTATAAAATTTCTATTTTGAAGTTATTTATAGTGTGTCACCCTCAGGGTTGTTATGAAGATGTGTATGAAAAAAATATGCTTGAAATTGTGCGCAGTATAAAACCCTGTACTACTTTTAGTTGTTATTATTGTATGGTTTTTCCCAGCAAAGTTTTAACAGAGGAACATAAAGGTTTTAATGTTGGAGTGGCCTGAGTAGCCACATAAGCAGAAATAATTTAAAGGTGACAACCTAATCTAGTGAATTAGGCCAAAGCTGAATTGGCATTTCCTTAAGCTCAAGAATGATGGGTCTTGAGCGGTCAATTCCACAATATCTGAGAAAATGAGATACTTGATCTGGGACATATCCATTCTGCTAGACCTCCACCTTGAGCAGTTGTCACTTTTAACAAGAAACAGAACTAAGGATGTCCCTTTCTTTAGCACTGAAGTGGCTAAAACCCAAAAAGTAGGATCATTTCTGGAAAATCTTTACATCTCTCTGTGACAATGTTATTGTGCCTCTCAGGGCAGATACAGACTAAGAATGATGATGTTGCAATAGCAACATCTGCTGGTATTTTAGTAAAATTACGCAAACCAACTGACAAAGATTTTTCCGAGTCACGGATTTCTTTAAATGAGTTGCTGGACTTTGATTTATGGACTACACTACACACAGTAATGGAGCATGAGTATTGTTGGGGGGCAAATAGGGAGAATCAGTGGGCTATTGGAGGAATAAAAGGTGTTATTTCAGAACAGAGACGCACTTTATTTACACGGATGAAAAAACGGATCCATGAATATCAGGACACCAAAACCTAAAGCTAAATTGAAAAATGAATGACTAAAAAATGAGGCTTCTATATGACTGATTAAAACAAATACAGAACATTCAAATAATCAGAATGAGCATGCAGTGGTTCTCGGGTTACCTGCCACCAGTACCCTGCAGATTCCAGTAACCCACTTATCCAATTCACTCCTTAAACAAATATTTACTGAGCACCTACTATGTGTTATAATTTGTTCTGGGTGCTGGAAATATAATAAGAAAACAGGTCCTTTCTTTAATTGAGCTTACTTTCTAGACTGGAGTGGGCCGAGAACAGAGAAAATAAATGAGCAAATTTACATCATCTGGCACTAAGTGATATAGGGATAAATAAGCAGACAGGGTATAGAGCCATGAGAAGAGGTACTCGTTCGTATCTGTAATCAGGGAAGTCCTCCTTTGTAAGGGATATTTGAGTGGAGATGTGAAGTCCATGTAGGGGTACAAGTGAGCCATGTAGTAGAGGAAGAGTGTTCTGGGCAGAGGGAACAGCCAAGTGCAACAGCCCTGAAGCAGGCACAATTTGAGTACCATCAAGGTTTTGACTGATTTGAGGATGATCAAGGAAGACTATGGAACTGAATTAAAGTAGGAGCAGTGGGACATGACAGTGGACTGGCAGTAAGGGGTCAGGCTTGGGGTCATTAGGTCAAGGTAGGAAATTGGTCTTTCCTCTGCATGAAAAAATAAGCTGTCAGAAGGATTTGGGACCAGGAAGGAACACAGGGAGGAGAAGGGAAGCTGTTGTTTACAATCAATAGAAATGTTTGACATGTGGGAATATATTCAGGTATTATCATTGATAAGTAGAGGAACATCTCATACTATCACCCTCAAGCTGTCGTAATCCTGAAGCCAGTATCCAATCCCAGCCTTTTTTCCTGAATATTCTTCCCCTAGTTAGGCTTGGTTAGAAGATAGATAGGCAACATTTTCCAGCTGATCTCTTATAGCTCATCTACAGATATTAATAAAGTTAATAGGAACATTGCTGACTCAGAATTCTGGCATACAATTACTATGCCACTATTACCTGGCTGAGTATTTTGCTTTTCATTGAATGTACACTGAATATTTTAATGCTTTTGACATATTAAAGCAAAGAACAATACAGCATTAACCAATGTGGGATATAAACTAGCATGATGAGTAGAAGATTAATGATCAAGTAGAAATTAAAGATGATAGTTCAAATTATACCAAACTTTTCTATTAAATCCCTGCATGCACATGCCTTGCAAGCATCTTATGCTTCATTTACCCAAAGATAAATTCATGGTCTTCACTCCTAGCATTCAAATCTGCTCTTTTTGTTGCGATCTCTATTTTGGTAAATGGCACCACCTCCTATCCAATTGCATGTGTCTGAAAATTTGAAGCTGTCCTTTATACTTTGCTCTCTGATACACTATACCCATAATCAATCAGCAAATGCTATTGATTATCTAAATTATTTTTATCTACTTTGACCCAGACCTTTTTACCATCTATGTCCAAGCCACCATTATTGCTCACTTGGACCATTATAATTGATCTGTGTTTGATTCTGTTTTGTTCACTCTGTCCACACCTCTTCTACATCATTGTCTACCCAATATATTATGATGTCTCCACTCTGCTTAAAATCCTTATTGGCTTCCAAGTATCCTTAGGAAAAAGTTAAAAATCCTTAATATTTTTCCTTCAGAATTACACATCCAAACACTGGCAGTTTCCTCTATGTTGTAGACTCTTAACCCTGTAAAAGGTGTATTAAACTCCCCCTTACAGGCTATAAAACCTTCTAGTCCACTTAACAAAATTCTATCCTAATAAATCCATTTTTCTCTTGATTTACAAATACTCCCCCCAAACATCTTTTATTTTAAAAATATTCTGAAAATAACAAGCATCAATGAAAAATTATTTTGAATATAATATTGATAAGCAAAATATCTATCTGCCTAAGCATTTTCCTTATTAATATTACCTTTCTAAGATTGTGGACCACAAACTTATAGCAGTGTACTTTTTTAACTTTTAAGTTCAGGGGTAAATGCGAATGTTTCTAACACAGATAAACTTGTGTTAGGGGAGTTTGTTGTAGAGATTATTTCATTACCCAGGTATTCAGCCTAGTACTCATTATTTTTCTTGATCCTCTCCCTCATCCCACCCTCCACCCTCCCACAGGCCTCCATGTTTGTCATTCCCCTTTGTGTGTCCATGAGTTCTCATCACTTAGCTCCAACTTATAAGTGAGAACATGTGGCACTTGGTTTTCTGTTCCTGTGTTAGTTTGCTAATGATAATGGCCTCCAGCTCCAAAGACGTCTCTGCAAAGAACATGGTCTCCTTCTTTATTATGTCTGCATAGTATTCCGTGGTGTATGTGTACCACATTTTCTTTATCCAGTCTGTCACTGATGGACATTAAGGTTGATTCCATGTCTTTGCTGTCATGAATAATGTTGCAGTGAGCATATGCATGAATGTGCCTTTATAATAGAATGATTTATATTCATTTGGGTATATACCCAGTGATGGGATGCAGTGTGTTTTTCAAATGCAATTCAACTTTTAGTACAATTCAACTTTTAGTACAACTAAATTTGAGAGGAGAGAGAGGGTCAATCCTCACTTGTTTCTCCCTGTCTTTCATAACAGCACCACACTGATGAATAATGTGTATATGTGCCACATTTTCTTTATCGAGTCTATCCTTGATGAGCATTTGGGTTGGTTTCAAGTCTTTGCTATTCTAAATAGTGCTACAATGAACATACGTGTGCATGTGTCTTAGAATGATTGATAATCCTTTGGGTATATACCCAGTAATGGGATTGCTGGGTCAAATGGTATTTTTATGTTTGCATCCTTGAGGAATCACCACACTGTCTTCCACATGGTTGAACTGATTTACACTCCCACCAACAGTGTAAAAGTGTTCCTATTTATCCACATCCTCTCCAGCATCTGTCTCTTGATTTTGTAATGATCACCATTCTAACTGGCGTGAAATGGTATCTCAATGTGGTTTTGATTTGCATTTCTCTAATCACCAGTAATGAGCATGTTTTCATATGTTTGTTGGCCGCATAAATGTCTTCTTTTGAAAAGTGTCTGTTCATATCTTTCGCCAACTTTTTGATGGGGTTGTTTGCTTTTTCTTGTATATTTCTTTTAGTTCTTTGTAGTTCTGGATAGTAGCCCTTTGTCAGATGGGTAGATTGCAAAATTTTTCCCCATTCTGTTGCTTGCTGGTTTACTCTAATAATTGCATCTGTTGCTGTTCAGCAGCTCTGAAGTTTAATTAGATTCCATTTGTCTATTTTGGCTTTTGTTCTCATTGCTTTTGGTGTTTTAGTGATGAAGCCCTTGCCTGTGCCTATGTTCTAAATGGTTTTGCCTAGGTTTCCTGCTAGGGTTTTTATGGTGCTGGGTTTTATGCTTAAGTCTTTAATCCATCTGGAGTTAATTTTAGTGTAAGGTGTCAGGAAGATATCCAGTTTCAGCTTTCTGCAGATGGCTAGCCAGTTTTCCCAATGCCATTTATTAAACAAGGACTCCTTTCCCCATTGCTTTTGTCAGGTTTCTCAAAGATCAGATGATTGTAGGTGTGTGGAGTTACTTCCGAGGCCTCTATTCAGTTCCATTGGTTTATACCTCTATTTTGGTACCAGTACCATGCTGTGTTGATCACAGTAGCCTTGTAGCACAGTTCGAAGTCAGGTAGCATGATGCCTCCAGCTTTGTGCTTTTTGCTTAGGATTGTCTTGGCTATGTGGGCTTTTTTTGTTCCATATGAAGTTTAAGGTGGTTTTTTCCAGTTTTGTAAAGAAGGTTAATAGTAGCTTGATGGGGATAGCATTGAATCTGTAAATTACTTTGGGCAGTGTGGCCATTTTCACAATATTGAATCTTCCTGACCATGTGCATGGAATCTTTTTCCATTTGTTTGTGTCCTCTCTTATTTTCTTGAGCAGTGGTTTGTAGTTCTTCTTGAAGAGGTTCTTCACGTCCTTTTTTAGTTGTATTCCTAGGTATTTTATTCTCTTTGTAGCAATTGTGAATGGGAGTTCGCTCATGGTTTGGCTCTCTGTTAGTCTGTCATTGGTGTATAGTAATGCTTGTGATTTTTGCAGGTTGATTTTTTTATCCTGAGACTTTGCTGAACTTCCTTATCAACTTAAGGAGATTTTGGGCTGCAACCTTGGGGACTTATAAATATACAATCATGTCATCTGCAAATAGAGACAATTTGACTTCCTCTTTTCCTAACTGAATACTCTTTATTTCTTTCTCTTGCCTGGTTGCTCCGGCTAGAACTTCTAATAATATATTGTATAGGAATGGTGAAAGAGGGCATCCTTGTCTAGTGCCAGTTTTCAAAGGGAATGCTACCGGTTTTTGTACGTTCAGTATAATATTGGCTGTGGGTTTGTCATAAATCACTTTTATTATTTTGAGATATATTCCATTGATACCTCGTTTATTGAGAGTTTTTAGCATAAAGGGCTGTTGAATTTTGTGGAAGGCCTTCTCTGCATCTATTGAGATGATCATGTGGTTTTTGTCTTTGGTTTTGTTTATGTGATGTATTACATGTATAGATTTGCATTCGTTGAACCAGCCTTACATCCCCAGGATGAAGCTTACTTGATCATGGTGGATAAGCTTTTTGATGTGCTGTTGCATTCAGTTTGCCAGTATTTTATTGAATATTTTTACATTGAGGTTCATCATGGATATTGGCCTGAAATTTTCTTTTTTAGTTGAGTCTCTGCCAGATTTTGATATCAGGATGATATTGGTCTCATAAAATAAGTTAGGGAGGACTCCCTTTTTTTGTATTATTTGGAATAGTTTCAGAAGGCTGGTACCAGCTCCTCTTTGTATGTCTGGTAGAATTCAGCTGTGAACCCATCTGGACCTGAACATTTTTTGCTTGGTAGGCTACTAATTGCTGCCTCAACTTTAGACCATGTTATTGGCCTATTCAGGGTTTCAACTTCTGCCTGGTTTAGTCTTGGGAGGGTGTAAGTGTCCTGGAATTTATCCATTTCTACTAGATTTACTGATTTATGTGCATAGAATTGTTTGTAGTAATCTCTGATGGTAGTTTGTATTTCTGTGGAATTGGTGTGATATCCCCTTTATCATCTTTTATTGTATCTATTCAATTCTTCTCTCTTTTCTTTTTTATTATTCTGGCTAGCACAATGTCTATTTTGTTGATTTTTTCAAAAAACCAGCTCCTGGATTTATTGAATTTTTTTGAAGGGTTCTTTATGTCTCTATCTCTTTCAGTTCTGCTCTGATCTTAGTTATTTCTTGTCTTCTGCTAGCTTTTTAATTTGTTTGATCTTGCTCCTGTAGCTCTTTTAATTTTGACAATAGACTGTCAATTTTAGATCTTTCCTCGCTTCTCATGTGGGCATGTAGTGCTATAAATTTCCCTCTAGACACTGCTTTAAATGTGTCCCAGAGATACTGGTACACTGTGTCTTCATTCTCAGGTTTCAAAGAACATCTTTTTTTCTGCCTTCATTTCATTATTTATCCAGTAGTCATTCAGGAGCAAGTTGTTCAGTTTCCATGTAGTTGTGAGGTTTTCAGTGAGTTTCTTATTCCTGATTTCTAATTTGATTGCACTGCGGTCTGAAAGACCTGTTATGATTTCTGTTCTTTTGCATTTGCTGAGGAGTGATTTACTTCCAATTATGTAGTCAGTTGTTAGAGTAGGTGCAATGTGGTGATGAGAAGAATGTATGTTCTGTGGATTGGGGGTGGAGAATTTTTTAGATATCTATTAGGTATGCTTGGTCCAGATCTGAATTCAAATCCTGGATATCCTTGTCAATCTTCTGTCTTGTTAGTTTGTCTAATATTCACAGTAGAGTGTTAAAGTCTCCCACTATTATTGTGTGGAAGTCTAAGTCTCTTTGTAGTTCGTTAAGAACTTGCTTTATGTATCTAGGTGCTCCTGTATTGGGTACATATATATTTAGGATAGTTAGCCATGCTTGTTGGATTGATCCTTTTACCATTATGTAATGCCCTTCTTTGTCTCTTTTGATCTTTGTTGCTTTGAAGTCCATTTTATCAGAGAATAGGATTGCAATCCCTGCTTTTTTTTTTTTTTTTTTTGCTCTCCATTTACTTGTAAATCTCCATCCCTTTATTTTGAATCTATGTGTGTATTTGCATGTGAGATGGGTCTCCTGAATACAGCACACTGATGGATCTAGACTTTTTATCTAATTTGTCAGTATGTGTCTTTTGATTGGGGCACAGCACATTTACATTTAAGGTTGATATTGTTATGTGTGAATTTGATCCTGACATTTTGATACTAGGTGGTTGTTCTTCCCATTAGTTGATGCAGTTTCTTCATTGTGTCATTGGTCTTTACCATGTGGTACCTTTTTACAGAGGCTGGTACTGGCTGTTCCTTTCCATGTTTAGTGCTTCTTTCAGGAGCTCTTATAAGGCAGGCCTAGTGATGATTAAATCTCTCAGCAATTGCTTGTCCATAAGGGATTTTATTTCTCCTTCACCTATGAAGCTTAGTTTGACTGGATATGAAATTCTGGGTTGAAACTTCTTTTCTTTATGGATGTTGAATATTGGCTCCCACTCTCTTCTGGCTTCTACGGTTTCTGCCAGGAGATCTGCTAAGAGTCTGATGGGCTTCCCTTTGTGGGTGACTTGACCTTTCTCTCTGGCTGCTCTTAGCATATTTTTCCTTCATTTCAACCCTGGTGAATCTGACAATTATGTGCCTTAGAGTTATTCTTCTTTAGGAATATCTTTGTGGTGTTCTCTATATTTCCTGGATTTGAGTGTTGGCCTGCCTTGCTAGGTCTGGGAAGTTCTGGATAATATCCTGGAGAGTATTTTCCCACTTGGATTCATTCTCCCTCTCACATTCAGGTACACATAATCTTGCATTTCCTGAAGGCTTTGTTCGTTTCTTTTTACTCTTTTTTCTCTAATCTTCCCTTCTCCTTTTATTTCATTGAGTTGATCTTCAATCTCTGATATCCTTCTTCTGTTTGATCAATTCAGCTATTGAAACTTGTGCATGCTGGGATTCTGCCAAGATGGCCAAATAGAAACAGCTCCAGTGTGCACCTACCAGTGAGACAGATGCAGAAAGCAAGCGATCTCCACATCTCCAACCGAGGTACCAGGTTCATTTCAATGGGACCAGTTGGACAGTGGGCATAGCCCAAAGAGGGAAAACCAAGGTTGGGTGGGGTGCTGCCCCACCCAGGAAGTACATCTGACTAGAGGATCAGGGATTTCCCCCCACTGGCACTCCAGTCCAGATACTGCACTTCTCCCAAAGCCTCTGCAACCCACAAATCAGGGGATCTTTGCCAGGCTGAAGCACCATGAGTTACATGCACAGAGTTGAATAGCAGCCCCAGCCAGTGCTGTGGATTGTCAGCACAGATCTAGGCAGATGCATTGGCTGGCTGGGAGAGCTGCAGGATGGAGCTACTGGCCCCCTAGAGAGAGAGGGAGCTAAAAGCAGGGAGACAGGTGACACGGTTAGGCAGGTCCCTCTCCCACAAAGTCCAGCAGGCTGAAGCCCTCTTGCTTGAGGGTTTTGCAGCCAGCACATCAGTTTGAGCTTGACCCGGAATGATCCAGCTCTGGGAGGGGAAGGGCATTCGCCATTACAGAGGCAGGTCTAATCTCCATGTGTAAACAAAAGACACAGGAAGCCGACATAGCAGCCAGACTGAGGCTGTGGCAGCACAGCAGCACCTATGTAGGCAGAAAAAGGACAGACTGCCTTCTCAAGCAACTCCCTGAGATCAAAGCTAGATAAATCTGTGAAGATGGGAAGAAACCAGTGTAAAAAGGATGAAACCATCAAATACCAGAATGCTTCTCCTCCTCTAAGGGATCACAACTCCTCACCACCAAGGGAACAAAACTGGATGGAGAAGGAGTTTGACTAATTGACAGAAGCAGGCTTCAGAAGGTGGGTAATAACAAATTTCTCTGAGCTAAAGAAACATGTTCTAACCCAAAGCAAAGAAACTAAAATACATGAAAAAAGTTTAGATGAAATGCTAACTAGAATAACCAGCTTAGCAAAGAACATGAACGATTTGATGGCACTGAAAAACACAGCATGAAAACTTTGCAAAGCATACACAAGTTGCTATAGCCAAATCGATCAAACAGAAGAAAGTATATCAGAGATTGAAGATCAACTCAATGAAATAAAATGAGAAGGGAAGATTAGAGAAAAAAGAGTAAAAAGAAATAACAAAGCCTCCAAAAAATATGAGATTATGTGAAAAGACTTAATCTATGCTTGATCAGTGTACCTAAATGTGACAGGGAGAATGAATCCAAACTGGAAAACACTCTTCAGGATATTATGCAGAACTTCCCCAATCTAGCAAGGCAGGCCAACATTCACATCCAGGAAATATGGAGAACACTACAAAGATATTCCTCAAGAAGAGCAACCCCAAGGCACATAATTGTCAGATTCACCAGGGTTGAATGAAGGAAAAAATGCTAAAGGCAGCCAGAGAGAAAAGTCAGGTCATCCACAAAGGAGACTCACAGCAGATCTCTTGGCAGAAACACTACAAGCTAGAAGAGAGTGGAGGCCAATATTAAACAACCATAAAGAAAAGTTTCAACCCAGAATTTCATATCCAGCCAAACTAAGCTTCATAAGTGAAGGAGAAATAAAATATTTTATGGACAAACAACTACTGATAGATTTCGTCACCACGAGAACTGCCTTACAAGAGCTTCTGAAGGAAATACTAAACATGAAAAGGAACAGCCAGTCCCAGCCACTATAAAAACGTACCAAATGGTAAACACCAGTGACACAATGAAGAAACCACATTAACTAATGGGCAAAACAACCAGCCAGTAACAAAATATCAGGATCAAATTCACACCTAACAATATTAACATTAAATGTAAACGCCCTAAATGCTCCAGTCAAAATACATAGACTGGCAAACTTGATAAAATGTTAAGACCCATCAGTGTGCTGTATTCAGGAGACCCATCTCACATGCAAAGACACACATAGACTCAAAGAGATGGAGGAAGATTTACCAAGCAAGTGGAGAGCAAATAAAAGTAGGGGTTGCAATCCTAGTCTCTGATAAAATGGACTTCAAACCAAGATCAAAAGAGACAAAGAAGGGCATTACATAATGGTAAAAAGATCAATCCAACAAGCATAGCTAACTATCCTAAATATATATGTACCCAATACAGGAGCACCCAGATACTTAAAGCAAGTTCTTAATGAACTACAAAGAGACTTAGACTTCCACACAATAATAGTGGGAGACTTTAACACTCTACTGTGACTATTAGACAAATTAATGAGACAGAAAATTGAAAAGGATATCCAGGATTTGAATTCAGATCTGGACCAAGCATACCTAATAGACATCTAAAGAAGTCTCCACCCTGAATCCACAGAATATACGTTCTTCTCATCACCACATTGCACCTACTCTAAAACTGACCATATAATTGGAAGTAAATTACTCCTCAGCAAATGCAAAAGAATGGAAATCATAACAACCAGTCTCTCAGACTACAGTGCAATCAAATTACAACTCAGGAATAAGAAACTCACTGAAAACCTCACAGCTACATGGAAACTGAACAACTTGCTCCTGAATGTCAACTGGATAACAGTGAAATGAAGCCAGAAATAAAGTTGTTTGTTGAAACCAATGAGAACAAAGACACAATGTACCAGTATCTCTGGGACACATTTAAAGCAGTGTCTACAGGGAAATTTATAGCAATAAATGCCCACATGAGAAGTGAGGAAAGATCTACAATTGACACCCTGTTGTCAAAATTGAAAGAGCTAGAGGAGCAAGATCAAACAAATTCAAAAGCTAGCAGAAGACAAGAAACAACTAAGATCAGAGCAGAACTGAAGGAGATAGAGACACAAAGAACCCTTCAAAAAATCAATAAAACCAAGAGCTGTTTTTGTTCTGAAAACATCAACAAAATAAACAGTCTGTTAGCCAGACTTAAAAAAAAGAAAGAAGAATTGAATAGATACAATAAAAGATGATAAAGGGAATATCACCACTGAAGCCACAAAAATACAAACCGCCATCAGACATTACTACAGACAACTCTATGCACATAAAGCAGTAAATCTGGAGGAAATGGATAAATTCCTGGGCACTTACACCCTCCCAAGACTAAACCAGGAAGAAGTTGAATCCCTGAATAGATCAATAACAAGGTCTGAAGTCAAGACAGCAATTAATAGCTTACCAACCAAAAAAAGTCCAGGTCCAAACATGTTCACAGCCAAATTCTACCAGATGTACAAAGAGGAGCTGGTACCATTCCTTCTGAAACTATTCCAAACAGTACAAAAAGAGGGAATCCTCCCTAATGTATTTTGTGAGACAAACATCATCCTGATACCAAAATCTGGCAGAGACTCAACTAAAATATAAAAGTTCAGGCCAATATCT
>CAUYLG010012588.1:0-20346 GCA_963573385.1 Cacajao melanocephalus | reverse complement strand
TTTCAACCCAGAATTTCATATCTGGCCAAACTAAGCTTTAAAGTGAAGGAGAAATATCCTCAGTTTGTGGCTGCAATCACTCCAATCTCTACTTCTGTGGTCACCCTATGTCTTCCTCTTCCCTGTTTCTGTGTCAACTCTCCCTTTGCCCCTATCTTCTAATGACACTTGTGATGGAATTTAGAGCCCACCCAAACAATCCAGAGTAATCTCTTCATCTCAAAATTCTTGACTTAACCACATCTACAAAGATCTTTTTTCCAAATAAGGTAACATTTACAAATTCCAGGGAATTGGACTGGATCTCTTCGGGTGGCTATTATTCAGCCTGTTAAGGTGACTAACATAGAATTTGAACTATAACTTCCATTCCCGGGCTTTCATGAAATGCTTCTTAGTATATTTACCTAAATATAGTCAACAAATTGATATGAAACCCTAATTTGATTATTACACATTATATACATCTACTGAACTATCACTCTGTATCTAATATGTACAATTATTACATGTCAACTAGAAATAAAAAAAATTACTGAGATGTTCACGGTTTTTGCAACTAAAAGATTCACTATAGGGCAAAGGATTAAGGCCATCTAACATTTTCCCTGTCACAGTAAAACTGAGATTTAAGATAATGCAAAATCTAAAAGAAAATGTCAAGCAAAAGAGGACTGTGAGATTATGAGAAAAGGCAGCTCAGAACACTGAAAAGGCCAAGGACTTTAGAACCTGACAGGCTTGAGCACCTTTTAGCTACAAACTGCTTAAATACCAAGAGCTTCAGGTATCTCATCTATAAAATCAAGAAAACAAAGGCAGCCTTTCAAATCTGTCACAAGCTTTTGAGAAAATATACACATTATGTTACAGTATATACGTAAAATATATGATACATTGTTGTCATCCAATAAATGTAAGACTGTATTTTTGGAGATTATATGTTTAAAAAAGAAAAAGCATGTCTATTAATGGGAAAGGGGATAAAATAAAAGGCAACATACATCAGAAGGTATTCCAATTATTTATTTATTTTTTAAAAATAGTTTTGCTCTTTCATATGATACCTTGAGAGGCCTTCCAATTCTATCAAATAAAGGCCCATAAATATATTAATGTACATAGGAACCAAAATTTTCACAGAGAGAGATACAAAATTTAAAAAACAAAGAAAAATCCTGTAATGTTAAATTTAAAAGGAAATGTCATTGTGAACTTTTACTTTTTTAAAGTTAGTATATTTCCCAGCTCTTTTCACTGAAAAGTCAGAGAAGCAGTAATACCCTGGTAACAATTAGCCAGCACCCAGAGCTTTGTTTCTAAGCACCATTCCCAAATAAAAAGAATCAGAGCTTCATGGTGGGGAAAAAGTGATTTCCAGGTCAAAACTAGGAACAGTCCAAGGTGAGCCTGGAACAACTAATTTGCCAAAAACAAGGAGTATCTGAAAGCTGAAAATAAGAAGCCAGCTTGAAGCCCTCCCACTGACCAGATTTTAGACAATTTGCATGTAAGAAAATAATGGTAATGGATTATAACATACAGAATTAAAATAAATAAATTCAGGAAATTATATTGCTACAAAAGATTCAAATAAAAAGAAAAGGAGGAAGAGGAAAGAAAGTTTCTGTTTACCAAAGAATGCTGGACAATAAACACAGGAGAAATTATAGGATTAGAAAAATCGCTACCTTTTAAACATCAATATAACAACTGGGTGAAGAATCATCATGGATGCTAAAACCATTAGGTGAAAGGTTGCTGAAGAACAGGATATCCATGTGATCCTGACGTATCATCCCACAGACTATCTACTCATGTAACAACAACAAAATGGAACCTTTACAATAGAAATATCTGGTTGATGCCAACTTCCTCAAGTGACCAAACAGCATCACCAACGCCTGGACAATATCCCTCCTGAGGAGATACAATCGGTAGTATAGAATAGCTCCTAACCAACCCAAAATTTACCCTGATCAAATCAGACAATGAGGAAACAATCAGGCAAGTCCAGAATGCAGAACCTTCAACAAAATAACTGGCCTGGATTTCAAAAGTCAATATAATGAAAAACAATATAATACAAGGTTCTGTTTTAGAGTAAAGGAGACATAACTAAATGCAGTCTCATCTTCAATCAAAAAACAAAAAAGAAAGAAACAAGAATAGGCAAAGAGCCATTTGAGGTAGAGAAGGGAGGTGAAGATACCAGATCTGCTAATTTACTTGAAAGTTCTAGTATATTTAAATATGGACTAGATATTAGCTGATATTTGACATGATCATTAATTCTAAGTGCGATAATGGCATGGGGGTTATGCAGGAGAATGTCTTAGTCTCAGAAGATAAATGCCGAAATTTTGTGATGCATACAATTTATACTTAAGTGTTCCAACCAAAATAAGAAATTATGTGTATACATGTTTGTGTGTAGAAAATGTGTGCGTACAAAGAGAGCACAAAGATGGTAAAAAATGTTAATAAGTCAATCTAGATGAAGGGTATAGATTGCGTGCTCACTGTATTCTTCTTTCAACTTTTTTGTAGCTCAATATTTTTTTTCTGTAGTTTAAAATTTTTCAAGTTAGAAAAAACTGATCTCAAATATTAAGGCCGATAACTCATGGTGCATGTGAACTTGGTCACACTTCCTCTGAAACATAAGCCATTATAGGGGGTGAAAAAACAACCAAATTTCCCACAGAAAAATGCTTGCTGGGATAAATCTATGTTTTGCATAGTTTCAGCTTCAATGAACTAGTGTGAAATATACCCTAGCCTTTTCCTGTACCACCCTGCTCATAACATGACATTTTCCTACCAAGCAAAGAATTCACCTTGAGGTGAGGGTAGAAAACAAAGGCAGCATGGTTAAAAAGGAAACCTTCTGCTGCTGGAACAGAGAGAGAAGGCATAATCCAACAATGCTCCAGAATACTGCAGCAAGTAGATCACCTAATTCCCTGCCTGCTCCCTCCCAGTCATCAAGACCTTCATTTTACAGGAGGTTCTTTCCATTTAAAAAAATGGGGTGACAGGTGCATAAATAAGAAAAGGAAAGTGCTAATGAAAACTGAGAGTATTTAAAGTACATAAAGATGTCATAAATGGGTTATATTTCAAACCGCTGTATGCGGGAAAATCAGACACATGAAGATTCCAATAAAGAGAGAAAATTCAGAGTCAGAGAACACCGCAAAGTGGTAGGTAACGGCAGTCTGTCAAAAGGGTGCCTGCAAGCAGCAGGGGCAGAGGGCGAAGTCTCCTACAGTTTACCTAGAGAAAGAGGAAGGCAAGGTCCTTTACAGTTTACCTAGAGAAGGTTAGTTCTCGTACGTTATACTTTGGCTATTAGTAGACATTGGTGTTTGATTAGCAAGAGTTCAGAGTTCAAAATTCTGTGTTTAACAGTAAAAGCCACTGCAATCTGATACAGCTTAAAAAAAACCCATTTTTAAAATGTAAGCAGAAGGTCAGATGCAGTGGCTCATGCCTGTAATTCCAACATGTTGAGAGGCCGAGGCAAGCGGATGGCTTGGGCCCAGGAGTTTGAGACTAGCCTAGGCAACATGGCAAAACCCCATCTCTACAAAAAAATACAAAAATTAGCTGGGCATGGTGATGCACACCTGTGGTACCAGCTACTTGGGAGGCTGAGACGGGAGGATCTCTTGTGCCAGAGTGACAGAAGTTGCACTGAGCCAAGATCATGCCACTGTATGGTGACAGAGTGAGGCGCTGCCTCAAAAGAAAGGAAAAAGAAAAAGTTCCAACAAAATGTAACCAGAGAAGACTGGTAGCAAAAAAGGAATCTAAAGAGATTTTGTGACGTGTCCTAATTAATTCTATATGGTACAGTGTCTCTCCTCTAGCTTTTGCAGAGTGCCTTTCTTTGGACTTTGGAGTCACAGGTCAATTTTTAAAGGCAATTTGATCAGAAAGAAAGATTATAGAAAAGTTACATTCATAGAGCTATGTTGTACGTTTAGTCACAATTTTACAGCTGCCTTGAAAAATACCAAAGGCATAGAAATGATCTCATATATCTGTACACCACCACCTTGATGACAATAATAGTTCTCCAAAACAATAAAGCATTCTTTAAACGAGTCAAATATATACATATTGAATCCCCAACTTGAAATGACGATTAAAGGAAATGCTAAAGGTATTATTACTCGAATAATGTTTTAATAATAGTATAAGTACAGAAAATACTCCTAAGAGATGAGAAAGTATATATTTAATGACTTCTTGGTCATTAGAGCAGAAGAAAGCTATTTCAAACAAAAAGAATTAAATAAGATAAAAATAAACATACCCATCTTTGGTCTGATCCACCACTCCACTTAAAAGTTCCACAGTCTTTGGATTAGGCTGGCTTTCTCCAAAAATGTTCAAGTATCGAGTGACAAAGTCATTGGGGGACATGAAAAATTCACCGTTTTTCTCAATGCTTGCATACTGTTTAAAAAAAAAGAGAAATGATATTTTATGTATTTTATTTTCAAAAGTATATAATCATGGGATCGATTTGTGAAAAAGCTGAAAATATCCAAACGATAAAATATCAGATATGATCATGTACTCTCCACAGTGGCCATTATCTCCCAACACATCAAAGAAAAAACAAGTCAAGTTTTATGTTTATAAACTTAACTGGGAGCAATGTTTTCCCACAGGGACATTTGGCAATATCTGATGGCAATTTAGATTGTCGTAACATACGAGGAAGGGTGCTACTGGCTCCAGTGGGTAGAAAGAAGCCAGGGATGTTGATAAACATCCAACAATGTGCAGGATGACTCCCTGCAACTGACGCTTCTCCAGCCCAAAGTGTGAGCAGTGTCCAGGATCAGAAACCCTGGTTTACAGAAATTTGGAGAGGCAAACTATGTCTTGGTTTTTAGCAAAGGCATATAACTTTTTTTTTTTTAAGCAGAATTACGAAGTCATGGAGGCAAACGACCTAATTCCTTTGCCCTGTTCCTGCTTTAAGAGCATCAATGATACAAGAAAGGATGGCAAACAAGCTAAGCTGGAAAGCAAACTAAGTGTGCGTCGTCTTGGGGAATCTAATGGAGGGAGGCAGTGAATGCTGCTGTAGTTACTGTCCTCTCCATTCTAGGGCATTATGATGCAGAAATGCTTAGTAAGAATTAGGTGGCATACAACGCTTTCTCACAGTGTTCTCCTAGGTCTGGTCTTCAATGTGATACACTCCAGCCTGGATAAGAGGGAGCCCACTAATTTCTGTTGCATGAAGCCCCAAGAGCAGTAATGCTGAGAAACGACATAGGATTATGTGGTGTCCTTACGGAGCAGGGGATGGCCTCTTGATCCTGGGGACAAAACAGCGATGTGGGGACTGGGGAGGCAAGGGCAGTGCATCTGCAAGAACAAGCCTAGCTGGGTGACAAGAACCACACTGGTAGCCATAGTGATGGAGGGTGTGCAGTGAATGCCAGGGCAGTGTCTCCCTTCTCTCTCTGAGTTAAGCCTGATTAAAACTGTTTTTAAAAGTAATTTGTTATTTCTACATTTTAATTCCAATGCAGACTAAGGCTTCGCTCAGATACTCAATAGTAATAAGCTTTGGAGTCCCCTCGGACCTGGACTGTGCCTCTTACCACCTGAATGGCCTCAGGTAAGTAACTAAAGCTTTTGGTACCTCTGGTTCTTCATTTGTAAAATGGGTAGAATAACATTACCAGCTTCATAAGACTGATGCTAGAAATAAATGAGATAATCAAGTCATATACTTAGCACAACACCCTATACACAGTAAGTACTTTATACTAAATAAAAGTTCTATAGTATTGTATTATAGTTAACTTTTTTTAGCACACTACACGAGAAAGGCTCAAAGATGGCCCAGTGATCCTACTATTCTTCAGTTAGCATTTAATTTTACTTTTTAGACATGTAATGAATTATATTTTGATTTTCCTAACTGAGCCAAAACAAGATCAAAATATAAAGGAAATATCACTACTAATTACAGCAATCCTGTGACTTAGGAGTTATACCTAAGTTTGTCCCTGATAGTGAATAATTTATTTTAATATACAATTTAACATTTCTCCTACCAGTAGACATTTCCAGCTTTTTTGTATTTTTAAATAAAGCTAAGGTAGCAAGCTTTATAGATAACATTTGTCCAAATTCCTGGTTATTTTCAAAGGCTAGGCTCCCAGAAGAGAAATTATTGAGTCAAAGGAGAGGAACTTTTGGGCTCTTGGTACTTATTATCACACTGCTCTCCAGAAAAGATTGTACCAATTTACACTCCCACCAACAGTGTGTGAACATGCCCTTTACCCACTTTGGTCTATTATGTTTATTGCAAATATTTTTCCAGTTTGACGTTTTTATATAATCGAGTTTATAGAATTTTTTTCTCCTTTCAAATTTCTTCCATTACTTTTCTAAGCTTAGACACTAGTCGTGTTAGTCTGTTCTTACACTGCTAATAAAGACATACCCGAGACTGGGCAATTTATTTAAAAAAAAGAAGAAGAAGAAGTTTAATGAACTCACAGTTCCACATGACTGGGGAGGCCTCACAATCATAGTGGAAGGCAAATGAGGAGCAAAGTCACATCTTACATGGCAGCAGGCAAGAGAGCTTGTGCAGGGGAATTCCCATTTTAAAACCGTCAAATCTCATGAGACTTATTCACTACCAAGAACAATATTAGGGAAACTGCCCCTATGATTCTATTATCTCCACCTGGCTCCACCCTTTAAATGTGGGGATTATTTATTATTTAAATGTGAGATTTGGGTGGGGACACAGCTAAACCATATCACCAGTCTTTCTTCATTTCAAGACTAAATATCAGAGAGTTTCTCTGAGCTTTTTAAAAGTAGGTTTTATCTTTACCTTTAAGTTTTAACATATTAGTATTTTATCTTTGTGTGTGATCTAAGGTAAGAATCCCCCAATTTTAATTTTTCTACTTAATCTCTTGGTTGTCCCCGGAACACAAAGGAAATCATTCTCTCTTCCTGGTCTTTAGGATGCCATGTTTATTACATACTTAATTATCATATGGTCACCAGGGAAAGGCGTGACAAAATGGCTCCATCTGCAGTACCAGTTCTGATGAGCTGGCAAAGGCTTCCTATGGCCAACCTGTATTCTGAGGCTGACCCACACTCCATGGGAGAATGCCAGGACCAAATGACAGCTCTTGTCATCACTGCAGAAATATTTCAGAACTATTCTTTTCTTTTCTTTTTTGTTTTTGTTTGAGACCAATTCTCACTGTGTCACCAGGCTGGAGTGCAGTGGCTTGGCTCACTGCAACATCCACCTCCCAGATTCAAGCAATTCTCCTGCCTCAGCCTCCCAAGCAGCTGGGACTACAGTGTGCAGCACCACGCCCAGCTAGTTTTTGTATTTTTAGTAGAGACAAGGTTTCACCATGTTGTCCAGGATGGTCTCAATCTCTTTATCTGGTGATCCGATTGGCTAGCCCTCCCTAAACGCTGGGATTACAGGTGTGTGCCACTACACCCTGCCAGGACTATCCTTTTCAACTGACTTGTCTACTCTTGCAAGATTACATGCATCTTAGTTGCTACAACTAGAGGGAAAGTTCTGTCAGGAAAAAATTTTTTCCTTTTTCACTGCTTTGTCCTCAGATTCCCAGACTGCTACCTGATAGTGGAAAATGTTCAAATAAATATTTTTTAAAAGAATGAAAGGTTTAAGAAAGATGTTGAATTATTTTACTCTCGGAAATTTTCTTGGCCATGATAACTCCTTGATTTTCCACAAATAACCTTTAGAATCATTATCAAGTTGCTGCTCCCTAAAAAAATTCCTCTGAAAAGCAAAATAAAACAATGCAAGGCTGGGCACAGTGACTCATGCCCATAATCCTAGCACTTTGGGAGGCCAAGGTGGGCAGATTCCTTAAGCCCAAGAGTTTAAGACCAGCCTGGGCAAGATGGCAGAGCTCCATCTCTACAAGAAATGCAAAAATTAACCAGGTATGGTAGTGCACGCCTGTAGTCCCAGCTACTTGGGGAAATGAGGCAGGAGAATTGCTTGAGCACAAAAGATTGAGGCTGCAGAGAGCCATGTCTGCACCACTACATTCCACCCTGGGCAACACAGTAAGAAAGACACTGTCTCAAAAAATAAAACAAAACACCTACAATGCAATACCATGCCATACTCTCAAGATAACAAAAAAGAATAATAAGCAATGGCAAAAATGTGGAGCAAATGTTTCTCACCCCACACTGATGGTATGAGAATAAAGGAGTAAACTATTGTAGAAAAATGCTGGGCAATATCTGCTATAGCTGAACATACACACAACCACAAGCCCAGCAATTTCAATGAGAAGTATATCTCTAACAAAGTGTGTGTATACAACAAAACTATGTGAAAATGCCCACAGCAGCATTATTTGTGATATTCAAAAACCTAAAAATAACACAAATGTCAACCAATAACACAAATGTCAACCAACAGGATACATCAACGGCCTGATGAATTCACACAATGGAATATAACACAGCAATAAGAATAAACTAGCTCCAACTACATACGACAACACAGACAAATCCTATAAATAAAGAGTAAAAGAAAAGAAACATAAGAAAACTTACAGTATAATTCCATTCACACAAAGTGAAATTAACAGGCAAAACTTACATACAGTTAGTTTTAACATACAGTGACCAGAATTCAGACAACTGTTTGACCTTGGTGGGTGCTGATCAGAAGGGGCATCAGAGGGCCTCTGGGATGCTGGGCCAACTCACTTTCTGAGTATTCATAGGGCTGTACATTTGTGATGTGTGTATTCAATTTATATTTCAACAGTTTACATTTTAAAAGTCATTGAGAGATATTATCAGCTTCATTTTTTTAGATGTAATAAAGAAATTATTTCTTAAATATAAGAGCGTGTTAATCTGGGCAAGAAACAGTTTTCTTCTGTTTGTAAAACCAGCTCATCACCACAGCTGGGCAGTCTGCTCTGTGATTTAAGTAAATATGTCAAAAGTTGTTCCTTAGGATTGATGGACAGAGGCCGACCACAATAAAAATATGTACGAGGGTACAAACAAATGCAGCTCTGCTCTCCCTGCAGCAGTGAGCTGAGGGTCCCTGCAGGGGGAACAGACTACATCCTTATAGTCACCACATCTTTAAAATGTCATTAATCTTTCTTTGGGAATACTTTTCACTAGCGACCTGAAGCCTCCCTCCCTTGCGATTTTCGGGAGTTTTGATATGATTAAACACATACTTAGAAAACGGGAAGAGTTTTAGGATTCCTTGTACAACCTTGTATAATACTTATCATCATCACCAAACGCCACCACACACAGTGAAGATGACAGCAAAGAAAACCAGAAGGAACCTATCACTACAAATGCCCATTCCCTAAGGGCAGGGGTCCTATCTGGCCGGCTCAGCATCAGTCACAGTAAATTGATAAAGGTTTGTAAGTTGTGAATGAGCCTGGGTAGAACCATAATCATCCACCTGCCCATTTTGCCATGAATCATTCACATCCTGGGACTGAAGGAAAAATTCCCTATATTGTTTTCCAACCACTGAGAAGGTACGGACAACAGGTCACTGCATCTGCCCATCCTTTACTTCCATTCCCTGTTACAGGGATGGAACACAATATAATTAAGGATTTGAATCTGGATTGGGTATTTTATGTTATTAGGGAATTACTATTAATTTTATTAGGTGCACAATGGTATTACGACTGTGTAGGAGACTGCTTTTATTATTTGAAGCTCTATGTTAAATTATTTAGGATGAATTATAGTGATACCTATTTATGTTAACATAAATCAGTTTAAAAAATATATAAACTAATATGACAAGTATTACTTTAAATTAGATGGTGGTTATGTGGGCATTTTCTATTTTCTGTATGTCTGAAAATTGTCACAATAAAGTTAAAAATACATTTAAGAAACACAAATGGTCAATAAATTTATTGCTCTATTTATTTAAAAAATGAAAATTTTAAATAAGATACAATTTTTCGACCAACAGGTTGGCAGAAAGTCTTTTTGTTGCTGCTACAGTATTTTTTTCAGTACAATCTGAGTTGATATAACGTAGGAAATGTATACTTCCATGTTCCCACCCAAAGTACATATTGAAACAACCTTCATGAGAGCAGTCTACCAAGAGGAATCACAAGCCTTAATATGTTGTAAACCTATTCTAACCTAATGGTGCCACTTCTAGGAATTTATCCTAAGAAAATAATGCTACCTATATGCAAAATGTAGGTACAACACTATCATTACAGTGCTGTTATGAGAGCAAAGCAAAGGAGACAACTAAACATCCAATCACAAATAGTGGTTCGATAAATTAGGGCAAAACAGAAACAGCCATATGTAGGAATAGTATGCAGCATTAAAAATACTGTAGAAGGTTGGCTGGGTGCAGTGGCTCACACCTGTAATCCCAGCACTTTGGGAGGCTAAGGCAGGCAGATCACGAGGTCAATCGTTCAAGACCAGCCTAACCAACATGGTGAAACCCCATCTCTGCTAAAAATACAACAATTAGCCAGGCATGGTGGTGCACGCCTGTAATCCCAGATACTCAGGAGGCTGAGGCAGCAGAGAATCGCTTGAACCAGGGAGGCAGAGGTTGCAGTGAGTCAAGATCGTGCCACTGCACTCCAGCCTGAGTGACAGAGTGAGACTCCATCTAAAAAAAAAAAAAAAAAATTGTGGAAGACTTTTTTGGCTGGAACCGTCATCTTCCAATAATTCGAAAAAATGACAAACAAAGAGAAAGAGGACAGGCACTCAATATAAGTTCTCTAGGCCTTTTAGAAAACATGAAGTTGTTCTTTTGGCCACATATATGCGAATCTATAAGAAAGGTGATATTGTAGACATCAAGGAGATGGGTACTGTTCAAAAAGCAATGCTTCACAAGTGTTGACATGGCAAAAGTAAAGGAGTCTACAATGCCACCCAGCATGCTGTTGGCACTGTTGTAAACAAACAAGTTAAGGGCAAGATTCTTGCCAAGAGAATTAATGTGTGTGCTGAGCACATTAAGCACTCTAACAGCTGAGACAGCTTCCAGAAATGCATGAAGGAAAATGATCAGAAAAAGAAGGAAGCCAAAGGGAAAGGGACCTGGTGTCAGCCTGCTCCACCCAGAGATGCACACATTGTGAGAAACCATGGGAAGGAGACTGAGCTGCTGTAAACTCTTCCCTATGACTTCATGGCATAATAGGTGTTTAAAAATAAATGAAAGATCTCTGGGGTAGAAAAATGTTTCTCTTCATTGAGTACAAGTATGGTATCATCTCTCCCAAATAAATATTTAAAGCAAATTTTAATTGTGTCCTAATTAATTGTATAATGTCTTTACTATTCAAATTTAATGTATTTCTTTCCAAAAGACATGAGGTAGCTTACTGCGCAAGAAAATTACATAATTGGTTAGAAAACGGCCAGATATTATTTATGACATATTTGTACTGGTTTAAAAACAGTCCGTCTAAATCATCATGGAAGAAATAAAATAATTCACACACAAAAAATGTAGAAGCACATTCAATTATAAGAAAAAGTATTTGTAACGTAGCAGGTAAGATAAAAACTAGATATAAAACAGTATTTTTTTCTCCTAAGGGAAAAAAAGTATATACATACAGTGCTACATAGACTGAGAGAAAAATAAATATATAAATATCTGCATCTATCTTCCTATGCAACGATCACAATTTACTTTTGTTTACATATCTGCCTTTTAAATTTTCAACAAATATAAAATTGATGTGATAAAAAAAGTTTTCTAAAAAAAGAATTAATTGTTTTTCAAAATTTGCCTATAAACTTTTTAAAGGTAGATATCATGCTTTTGTTGACAGAACAATTATAAAAATCCAAGTGCAATTCACTATGTTATCCGTAATATGTCTTGTTTCTCATCCAGCCTTTTTTCCCAATTTTCCCATCTTTCGCTACAGAGAGTTAGATATTTCAGACTGTTTACTCCTAAACAGTTGATGTGGTCTGGGTGTGTCCCCTCCCAAATCTCACTTTGAATTGTAATAATCCCCATGTGTCAAGGGCAGGGCCAGGTGGAGATAACTGAATCATGGAGGCGGTTTCCCTATAAGTCTCACGAGATCTGATGGTTTTACAAATGGGAGTCCCCCTGCACAAGCTCTCTTGCCTGTCACCACGTAAGATGAGACTTTGTTCCTCATTTGCCTTCCACCAAGATTGTGAGGCCTCCCTAGCCATGTGGAACTGTGAGTCAATGAAACCTCTTTCCTTCATAAATTACCCAGTCTCGGGGTTGTCTTTATTAGCAGCATGGGAACAGACTAATACAATAGTACACCACATTATCTGTTTTCCTTCCCGGAGCTACTGGCTCTCTCTCACTTTCTCTGTTCTTATTACTGGCACCTCTCTGCACCCAGGCTTTATTTCCTCTCTGCTGTCTCTCATCTATTTTAAAAAACCAGCCAACTTCACCAAATATTCCTTCAAAGTGACTCTATCTTGCCATTCTCCATTCCCCTGCTGCCACAATCCTAATGCTGCCTAACCTGTGGCCCTGCTGCACCAATCAAATCTCACACCCACCTCCTCATCAAAAAACCTGGAATGCTTCCTACTGTTTAGTGGAATGCCAAACTCCCAATTACCTTTCCAATCCTGTCATCCACACCTTGTGATACTTCACATGCTTTGAGACACAGAGTTGTATCTAAATAAACATTTAAAGGATGAACAAGACTCCTTCAACCTGGACAGGTTGTTTTCTCCCTGACTCATCTCCAGGCTTTCCCTCGAATGTGTTCCTCTCCCACTTGTCCCCGAAACTCCCCAAGTTCTCTCTCCTCAGGGCCTTCCCTGACCACTGCCCACAATGGGGGGCTGCTCCCTCCTTCCACCTCCTACAGCATTTGCTTTAACCACAACGCGGATCCTGGAAGTATGCTGACTGACATTCTTTGTTACCTCCTGCATGCCTACCAACCTGGTCTCCGATATAAAATCTGAGCTCCTTTAAGATGTGGTCATTGTTACATACCTTTTGCACCTCCCGCTCATGGTGTTTTATTTAAACTGTAGGCACTCAACATACACCTGTTTAAACTAACAGGAAGCAACACCAAAAGCACTGAGCAAACAGAAAAACGCATGTCAACATTTAGGCTAGAAACAAAATCGACTTCCTAGACTTTAACTTCTACATCTAGATGAAACATTACCTGCCACTTGCCACAAGAACATCCTGGATAAGAAAACATCTGTCGTATGCCTTAGCCCAGCATGTTTTATACCAAGTCCTGTCCTGACTACCACCACCCAGGACCCTGTACCCTGAGCCAGCCCAAGTGTTTAGCCATTCCCTCCACACATGTGGCACTCTGACAGCTCTTTACTTTGTATGTGTTGTTTTCTTTGCCTAAAAAGGTCTTCCTTTGCCAACAAACCCTTCTCTATCTTCTCCATCTGGTAAACACATACTCATATTCAAGCATAGTTCAAACATTACCGCCTCTCCATAACTTAATGACTCTCCATAGAAAGATATAATTAGTCCACATCATCCTCCTGCTAATTAATGCTGTGCAATACTTATCAATCATATCATGGCTTTTGGGGTTTACACGTACACACAGTTCTCACTCTGATATTTATGGACAGAAGCCATGATGTATGCACTGATATATACCCAAATCCATGACACTGTACCTAGCTGCCTTCAAAAAAAAAAAAAAAAAAAAAAAAGTGGAACTGATCCTAAATTCTCAAACTAACGAAAATGCCAGAATTGGGCTCATTTTAATCCTCCAGGAACCCTCTTTCTTTATCTGGCTCAGTTCCACTGGCTGTTGATGATCCTCAGCACTGCCAACATTCCTGCTACCAGCACACCTAGTGTGAAGGGTGCAATGAAGTTCCCTTCCAGCTACAGAAGAATTCTCTCTTTACATAGGTTAGCAGGGAGAAGGCTGGGATACTTCACATGGAATTTTTACTAAGAAGAAAGTCAACTCAGGAAAAAGTCACAGAAAATCAGCAAAGTAGACAGGTTTACAGAATGCTTACTGCTGATCCATAATTAACTAAAAAGCTTGGCCTGGCACAGTCCCTGCATTGCTGTGTTTCCCGTTCTTCCCCTCACCACAATACCATCTGTGATAAATAGTAAACCCGATATCCTTAGCATGCTAAGCCAAGGCAGATTTGTGTTAGTACCACACTATCCAGGCCTGGTGAGATCACCAGAACTTTTGCCAGATCCACAATCCCTTCCACAAACTGCTGACTCCTGTTTTCTTCAGGTATGGTCCCCCCAACGTCATCTCTTAGGACTCCAAGCCAAATAAACTCTTATTCAAAAGTCACATAGTCCCAGCCCCCGCCAAGGGAAGAGAGTACTTCCCTATCTGTCCCACAGATTCCGACCCGGCCTTCAAGTGCACTTAAACAGAAACACTACATACAGGTGTCTCTCCAGAACTCTGTATGGAATTCTCACCCTCTCTGGGTCTACCTGATCAATGAGACTCTCTCCCAGTAGAGGCCTGCCTGCTGCTGAAAGTGGATGTAGAAACTGACAAAGATACATTGTTCTAAACTAAGGTCTCAGCCTAGCTTCTCCAGGGATCATATGGCCTCAAAAGGTGGACACGGCCTTTAAGTGGAGTCTTATCAATGGATCACACCAACCAGTGAGATTCTAAGATGCATCATCTATTGAGACACCCTCTAAGGTGTTCCCACTTCCTGTTAGAAGGATGCCCGCCAGTCTTGCTTGCTTAGAAAACAGAAGTAACACATAGGTCCTGAGTTCAAAGAACAATGATGACTTTACCAGCTTAAGTTAATGAGCTACTTTCCATTTTTCTAGGCTCTTTGGCACCCCATTTAGTGGCTCTTCTACAAGTAGTCTTTCAGATTTCTATCACTGGAGTTTTACAGTATCAACAGACCTTAAACACACATACAAAGAACTTCTTGGTTCTCTCATACAGAGAATGGGACCACCTCATTCCAACCACGGTGGTCCCGATATGTACAACAATAGACATCAGCTTAGGTAAGGAACAAATGCTTTTCTGTTTTCTGGACTTTCATGCTCCAGAATCTTTTTCCACCTTATGAACTCTATACTATATTGTGGCCAGATGTGGTGGCTCATGCTTGTAATTCCAGCACTTTAGGAGGCCAAGGCGGGCAGATCACTTGAAGTTAGGAGTTCAAGACCAGCCCGGCCAACATGGTGAAACCCCATCTCTAGTAAAAATACAAAAATTAACCAGGCATAATGGTGCACGCATGTAATCCCAGCTACTTGGGAGGCTAAGGCATGAGAATCACTTGAACCCAGGATTGCACAACCTGCACTCCAGCCTGGGTGACAATGTGAGACTCCGTAACAAAAAAAAAAAAAAAAAAAACGCTATACTGTATTGTCCCTTCTGGGCTAAAAACAAATACATAAAGAATCTTGCTTTGTTTTAAAGAGACAGGGTCTCACTCTGTCACTCAGGCTGGAGTGCAGTGGCATATCCATAGCTCACTGAAGCCTCAAATTTCTAGGCTCAAGCAATCCTCCTGCCCTAGCCTCTCACTGGGATTACAGGTGTCCAGAATCCTGATTTTTTATGTATAATTCAAGTCTCCTTACAAATGTATCCTTATTTTTCCTCCCCGCAAAATTATTCCTGCTTTTAATAATTTTCTTTTGGAGTCTTTATTCCTCCTTTACTTAAATTATTACTTAATTTCAAGCATTTGCTGAATCACTATATAACATATGTCAGATGCAGGACACCTTTCATATAGGTTACCTCACTGAATTGTTACAACTTTAAAACCGGTTTTATTATAAAAATGTTCAGGCCGGGCACAGTAGCTCAAGCCTGTAATCTTAGCATTTTGGGAGGCTAAGGTGGACAGGTCACCTGAGGTCAGGAGTTTGAAACCAGCCTGATCAACATGGTGAAACCCCGTCTCTACTAAAAATACAAAATTAGCTGGGCTTAGTGGCACATGCCCGTAATCCCAGCTACTCGGGAGCCAGAGGCAGGAGAATCACTTGAACCTGGGAGGTGGAGGTTGCAGTGAGCCAAGATCGCACCATTGCACTCCAGCCTGGGCAACAAGACTGAAATTCTGTCTAAAAAAAAAAAAAAGAAGAAAAAGAAAAATTTCAAACATATACAAAGTAGAGAGAACAGTATAATAAACCCAATATTCCCTTTCCCAATTTCAAAAGTTATCATCATACTGCCTACTCATTTTCCTCACCCGACCAAAACTAAATTATTTAAAAGCATATCTCAGACGCGGTAATCTCAGAGCTATTCGGTGTAAATCTCTAAAACACAGCCTCTATATTTCCCATAAGGAGAATATTAGCAGCCTAAACATCAATTAATAACAACTCCTTAATATCAAATATCCTGTCCATGTTCAAAGTCCTTGATATCTCAATTAGTTTTGATAGTAACACACTGTGATGAGGAAAGGGAGGCTCACAGATTTAATAACTTTCTACACCATATTCAGTACACACCAAATTTCTCATTTGACACTTTGGTCCTCTTTCTGTACAACTCAGGTGCCATTTCATAATGTTTAGAAAGACAAACATATATATGTGTGTGTATATATATATATACACACACACAGACACATACATGTAAAATCTTACAAAAGTGACCTTTCTTTTTTGAGTACTTCAATTTCAGCTGAATAACATAAAGGTGTTTCAGTGTCTGGAACCTGAGACAGACTTTTATTAATCATTCACTGCCCAGTATCACAAAATATGTAGAAATACAAGACACCAAGTATAAGACACCAACTTCTATGGTGTCTGTGGCATTCTAGTATCTACTGTTATCCATACCGGAGCCTCCTCCCAGAATACTGCAGTCATCATAAAGTGATAATAATGATGATGATAACAACAACAATAGGCTTCTACCAGGGAGAGACGGGATAGTCCCACGGATGAGTGAAGGATTACTGAGTTGTTTACAACGAGCTTTAAACTTTTTAGGAGAAAAACTGTACAAGTCAATCCTGGAAAAGTAAATGGGCTGCAAAACTCAGTACCTCAGCAACTGCTTTTATTTGCATACCTTACACTAAGTGAGATAAAAGAAATTAAAATATAAACCATGTTGTCATCACAATCATCTACAAGTTAGTTTCCTAAACATATTTAAAAGCAGATGTATTTGTAAGGCTCTCCCCTCTTAAGACACTTTGGGGTTTTTTTGTTTGTTTTACCAGACTGAGTCTCGCTCTTTCACCCAGGCTGGAATGCAGTGGCACGATCTTGGTTCACTGCAACCTCCACCTCCCAGGTTCAAGTGATTCTCCTGCCTCAGCCTCCCGAGTAGCTGGGATTACAGGCGTGCGCCACCACACCTAGCTAATTTTTGTATTTTTGGTAGAGACGGGGTTTCATCATGTTGGCCAGGCTGGTCTCAAACTCCTGACCTCAGGTGATCTGCCAGTCTCAGCCTCCCAAAGTGCTGGTATTACAGGCGTGAGCCACTGAGCCCAGCTGACACCTTGGGATTTTTAAAAAACATAACAATGAAATAAAGAGCTATTTGAAAATAATCATTAAAAGTTATAGAACACAAATCAAATAAGAAACAAAATAGATTCCTTTATACTGACCTTCAAAAATATTGTTCTAAGCTCAGCTGGATCTGCTCTCTTGGTTAAAGCCACCTATAAATAAACATAAAAATGTTTATGTTATTACAACAAAGCTGAGAAACCAAGCTAGCAGACTAAATGAAAATAAATCCCAGGTTAGAAATTAGTGCATTTCATTTCTGTACTTAAACACCACGTTGTCCCAGTGCACACTAAGCCCTCTCCACATTTTAAACCAGACTCTTTATATAGCTTCCAAAATGATAAAATTTTATGCAAGGAAACAGTAGTAAAAGCTCTTAATATCTAATGTTGACAGTATATCATTTCTTAAAAAGAAGCAAGAAAAGTTGAAACACTGCAAACACCTGGCATTTTTTAACCTATACTCCAGAGTAAACTATGCCCTTTCACAGGAGAATATTAAGCATACAACTATTTGTCAGCTATGCAAGAGAAGATATTTCTTTTTTTTTTTTTTTTTTGAGACAGAGTCTCTCTCTGTCACCCAGGCTGGAGTGCAGTGGTGTGATCTTGGCTCATTGCAACCTTCACCTCCCAGGTTCAAGCAATTCTCCTGCCTCAACCTCCTGAGTAGGTGGGATTGCAGGTACACACTACCACTCCCAGTTAAGTTACGTATTTTTAGTAGAGACAGGGTTTCACTATGTTGGCCAGACTGGTCTCAAACTCCTGACCTCAAGTGATCTGCCTACCTCAGCTTCCCAGAGTGCTGGGATTACAGGCATGAGCCATCATGCCCAGCCAAGAAAATGTATATACATATATTTTGAGACAGAGTCTTGCTCTTGCTCGGGCTGGAGTGCAGTGGTGCAATGTCAGCTCACTGCAACCTTGCCTTCCAAGTTCAAGCGATTCTCCTGCCTCAGCCTCCTGAGTAGCTGGAATTACAGGTGTGTGCCACCACGCCTGGCTAATATTTGAATTTTTGGCATCTTGGCCAGGCTGGTCTTGAACTCCTGACCTCATGATCCACCTGTCTCGGCCTCCCAAAGTGCTGGGATTACAGGTGTCAGCCACTGTGCCCAGCCAAGAACATATTTCTTAAAGAAGTCAATGAACTAGGCAAATAATATTAACTGAAGGGAGTTACTTCTCAGCTTCACCACCAACAGGCCTGCATACTTCACTACCTGGTCATGCCAAAGAACTTCTCCTCCTCTCCCCAGCTTTTAATTTAATAAATCAGAAGTCTCCAAAGGTATGATATTATTGTACATATTTTAGAAATACAAGGGACTGTGGTTACCTTTGAAGAGCAAAAATGGACAGATTAGCTCAGAATGGGTGTTTTACCTAATTCTCCAGGCCACAAAGTACAAAAACATCATTGGGGAAAAAGTAAGAAAAACTTGAACATGGCTTCCCCAGGCCAACACAAAAGAGCCCTTATGTGGAACCAAACAGTGGGCTTATTCAATGTCCCAACACCCAATCCTGCTGGCAAAAACCTCATGAGACTGAGTTCTCACCAAGCACAGAGTCACCCCATGATATGGCCAAGGAGAGTTTCCTGGAACCACCCAACACTGGAGCATGTCGCTATCCACAGGGAGACTTACGCAAATTGTCCTAAATCCCTTCTGTGTGCTAGAAAAGGCTGTTCTCAAATCTTTGGACAATGAGTTCTCTGTCTCTAGATATGGAACTGCCTGAGCTCCTAGGCTCTCCACTGTCAGGAATAATTTTATTAACTAATCACTACAATAGGAGAAGTAGTCTTTCTGAAACCAGATGGTTGGTCACCTTGTTTCCCAAAGCAAGAATGATAACTCTTCATTTCAGCTGAGAACTTGTAACCACCAAGGCTATTTCTATTCATAAGAATTTGTAATCCTTTTTTTTTGTTTTTGAGATGGAATTTTACTCTTGTTGCCCAGGCTGGAGTGCAATGGCATGATCTCAGCTCACTGCAACCTCAGTCTCCCAAGTTAAAGCAATTATCCTGCTTCAACCTCCCAAGTAGCTGGGATTACAGGCATGCACCACCACACCCAGCTAATTTTTTATTTTTAGTAGAGACAGGGTTTCACCACGTTGGCCTGGCTGGTCTCCAACTCCTGACCTCAGGTGATTCACCTGCCTCAGACTCCCAAAATGGTGAGATTACAGGCGTGAGCCACGGTGGTTAGCTATGAATATTTAACCTTTTTAAAAATCCAGAATTAGTAAATGTTCTCTGCTGTTCAATAGAGAAGAAGAAAATGGACTGCTAGTCAACCTAAGATGAATGAAATGACTCTGCTGCTCTAAAAGCTTCAGAGAGGACTCCCTCCTCTCAGGTCTCTATTCTGAGAAAGGTAGGGTAGGATGAACACAAGAGAAGATGGGACAGCATAAAAATGCCTCTGTCCCCCACTTTATTTTTTTTTGTTTCTTTTTATTTTTTTTGTTTCTTTTTATTTTTTTTTATTTTTTTATTTTTATTTTTATTTTTTTTTTTTCTAGAGAAAGAAAGAGGAAGAAAAAGAGGGAGAGAGAACAGGATTCTTGTTCTACTGCCCAGGCTAGAATGCAGTCTAAAAATGGGTATTAAAAAACCTCTATTATGCCAATAATTGTGTTTAACAATGGAGACAGGAAAAATTTTAAGAGCAAAAAAATTCCCTTCATGATGGAAAGAGTCCCATATCTCATGAA
>CAUYLG010012587.1:0-18783 GCA_963573385.1 Cacajao melanocephalus | reverse complement strand
CTTGCTAGGTTGGGGAAGTTTTCCTGGATAATATCGTGAAGAGTATTTTCCAGCTTGGATTCATTCTCTTCATCACATTCAGGTACACCTATCAAACGTAGATTAGGTCTTTTCACATAGTCCCATATTTCTTGGAGACTTTGTTCATTCCTTGTTACCCTTTTTTCTCTAATCTCGCGTTCTCGTTTAATTTCATTACGTTGATCTTCAACCTCTGATATCCTTTCTTCTGCTTGGTCAATTCGGCTGTTGAAACTTGTGCATGCTTCGCGAAGTTCTCGTGTTGCATTTTTCAGCTCCATCAATTCATTTATATTCCTCTCTAAGTTGTCCATTCTCATTAGCATTTCGTTAAATCTTCATTCAAGGTTCTTAGTTTCTTTGCATTGGGTTAGTACATGTTCTTTTAGCTCACAGAAGTTTCTTATTATCCACCTTCTGAAGCCTGATTCTGTCAGTTCGTCGCACTCATTCTCCATCAGGCCTTGTTCTCTTGCTGATGAGGAGCTGCGATCCCCTGTAGGAGGAGAAGCATTCTGATTTCGGGTGTTCTCAGCCTTTTTGCAGTGGTTTCTTCTCATTTTTATGGATTTATCCACCTGTTGTCTTTGTAATTTCTGACTTTCAGATTGGGTCTGAGTGGACGTCCAGCTTGTTGGTGATGAAGTTTTTTCTGTTTCTTAGTTTTCCTTCGGCGGACGCCCCTTTCCCAGCAGAGCTAGGCTTTCCCGGGTTCTAGCTGTGCTTATTGTGAAACTCTCAGTCCTCAGCGCTTCCAATTGCTGTTCTTGTGGGGATGGGACCAGCCGAGCCCAACTCAGAGGGCACCCAGTCCCATATACTCCGCACTGAGAAGCGCCGCGCCGGGGCACTGGCAAAACAGCCATGCCGGCCAAAAGAGTCGCGCTGGCGACCTGTGTGGCTCCTCCACTGGATAGCTCTATTTGTGGGCAACAGAAATTCATCTGAAATTGCGGTGTCCACACGCTCTTTGCGCTTTCATTGGGAGCTACAGTCCTGAGATGTTGTTAATTGGCCATCTTGGATCTCTCTCCCTCCTCTACTTTCTTATTAAACTTGCTTTCACTTCGCTCTACAGATTTGCCGTAAATTCTTTCTTGTGTGAGAGCCAAGAACCCTCTCTTGGAGTCTGGATTGGGACCCCATTCCTGTAACCATTGTAAGGAAGCAAGCAGAAGCAATTGCTCACAACAGAGAGAATCAGAAACATCTGAAGTCAGAAAAAACCTCCATGCCCCATATAGGACTCATACTTATCTCTCACTCACTCCCTGTTCCAGTGTTTGGGATTGTATCCCACTCCTGGCTCTAGGAGTGAGTGTGTGAATCAGAACACTGGATCCCCCTGACCACAGCGACTGGCTTAGAACTGGGTCCATGAGCCAGGCTGGTCCAGTGAACTGCAGTTCAGAGCCTCCTTTGAATATTTTTGTTGACAAAGGGTCCAACTTTGTAAAATATTTGAAGAGGTTTACTGTGAGCCAAATATGAGTGTTCAATGACCCGTGACACATCCCTCAGGAGATCCTGAGAGCAGGCATACAAGGTGGTCAAGACATAACTTGGTTTTTTGCATTTTAAGGAGACATAAAGCATCAATGTATGTAAAATGTACATTGGTTGGGTCCAGAACGTTGGGACAACTGGAAGCAGAGAGCTTTCGAGGCATAGGTAGATTCAGATTTTCTGACCGGCTGTTGGTTGAAAGAGTTATTATCAATAGAAAGAAATGTGTGGGTTATGATAAGGTGTGGAGCCCAAAGTTTTATCATGCAGATGATGCCTCCAGGTAGAAGGTTCCAGAGAGAATAGATTGTAAATGTTTCTTATCATCAGACTTAAAGAGTCTGTTCTGTCAGGAATTCCCAAAAGGAGGAAGGTATCATGAGGCATGTCTGGCTCCCCGTTCCCATCATGGTCTGAACTAGTTTTTCAGGTTAACTAACTTTGGAGTGCCCTTGGCAGAGAGGAGGGGCCCATTCAGATGGCTGGGGGCGTTAGAATTGTATTTTTGGTTTACATTGTTGAGATAGCATTTCTTTCTGATAAACTTGGAAGCATGAGAACAGGAGCCTGGAACTGCCTGAAGCTACAAAGTGCACAGTGCCTTCCCTGAAGGAATCCCAGCTGAGCAGCAGAAATGGAGAAGAGGTAAAGCAAAAATGGATGCAGGAGAACCAGAGAGAAAGTGAAGTGAGAGAGAGACAGGAAAGGGGGAGGAGAAAGTGTCTCCACCCAGCCATCCCTGACCCACCCTATGCCTTTTCAGTTATGAGAGCTGGTATATCCCCTTTTGGCTTGAATTGGATGTTGTTGCTTACAACCACTAGAGCCTTGAAGACTGGGCTGCACTTCTGCCAGGTGGCTGTTCGGTTCTTCTTGTCCCTGGAAGGCTCTGTGCAAGCCAGGACGTATTCCAGGAGGACTGGCGTCCTCATAGGAGGCTGTCTTGGCAAGAGGGGAAAAGCAACCTACATTCACCTCGGGAGAGTGCATCAGCCAAAGATACAGTGTGATAGATATGCAGGGCTAACCTTCGGCCGTCAGGTTTAAAAGGCACCGAATCAATAGAAAGTCATTAAAAATCAATCCCGTGACAATGGATGCTCTGTCGGGCTTGCCCTCACTCACCACTTCCAGCCTCTAATGCTTGAATCATTTCCCATTGATATGCGTAGCATATGCCAATTTAAATTTATTGGAGCACTTCACATTTTTAAGTGCTTAAATTTGGAAAAGATGAGCTTTATGGGGCCAGCATCGTGTGGAATGATCAGAAATGTTAAGAATGGGTTGCACTTTTTGTCATTTACAAAAGGTTAAAGAGTTGGGTTTATGAAATTCAAAATGATTTAAAATCATGGAATTGCTTTAGTCCAGTAGCAGCATTTGAATTTGGGAATTTGCAGGAAGCCTAGTTTACCTTCCAACTTACTCAGAGTGACCCTCCAAATTTAAGAAACCTTGGACTTACCCCAGCGGGGAAGTCACCCAACAGTTAATTCAAACATGAATACTGTGCTTACTTGTCAATTTGTCATTGAATTTATAAGCAACCTGGGCTTCAGATAAGCATGATATATGACGATTTCAAATATTTAGCAAAACTCATATTCTTCAAAGAATCCCACTCTTTCAAATGAAAACTCATTTAAAAATGTGAAGTGATTTTAATCGGTCTTCTCTCCAGGCTGTAAATATCTTATTTCACTTTTAAGAACATTAATTTTTTGTTTTGCCCTGCTTGTTAAAGACGCATATGTAAAGTTACCGCAATCAGCCCTGTGATTTCAGGAATCGAATCTCTGGATCAGTAAACACTGATCAAGCTGCAGAATTTGAAGCTGCTGCCACAAACAGGTGATCGCTGTCACGTTACCTCGTCACTCTAGTGCCGCAGCATCCAATCCACTTCTGACACCGAGTACCAGGGATATTAAAACACAATCACGGCTGAAGAGGGAAGTGGATCCTCTCTCCAGGCAGCATGAGAAGCAGCAGGACTTGCGGGCATAGAAGGCAGGCTGCCCCTTTACCTTCTCTTGGTCCAGCGTTCTATCTCAACATTCCCGCTCTGAATTTTACTCGGGTTAACCTGGAGAATTTCATCCCAACAAGGATCCTGTGCTTGAACGTGGTTTAGCCATCAGTGCTGAGGTCCAAATTTGCTAATCTTGTCCTCATACAAAAAGATGTTCACTGTAAAATAGATGAACATTTCCTAACTTTAAATCACGAGTTTAAAATGCTCACATTTTATGAGGGTTATCAAAAGTGAAACATACATGAAACCAGGATGTCGAACTCTAAACGCAGAGACTTACCAAACGCAAGTTGCTTTCCACTCAGTAGATTTTTCTTGTGATTCCTCAGAGTGCCCTCCTGCTGAGCCTTAAATATAGAGTCCTCCCAGGGCATGTGAAACTCAACAGATGCCTTCTGGAGGGGCGTGGCTTTGGGGATGTAGTAAATTCTCACCTGACAGTCCCAGTCCTCTAACCTGCCCAAGATGTTTGGTATGTCTGGCACCAAATGACTCTCAACCATGGAATTTACCCCATTGTTTGGCTTTCACCCCAACTCTCAGAGTCACTCCAGGCCTGGCCCTGCCTCGTCCATTCTCTGCATCTCCAAGGCAGTCAGCTACTGTCTCTCTCCGGCCAATTCAGCAGAGCAGCCTCTCTCTCTCCACCCTTTCACCCTGCACTTCACAAACCCATGCAGTGACAAAAGCCAGTCCCTGCTCTCCTGTGGCAATACAGCGGCCCGCAGAGATCCCGCTCCATGCTTGGGAGTTACAGACCCACCATTTTTCCATCTCTTCGCCAAGTTCCCCGAGATGCTTGAAGCTGGGACAAAAGAGGGAAAAAATACTTTCGATCCGGGGAGGCACTTTATCAAGAAAATTCCATAAGAAATTGGTTGTTACCTGCAGATAACAACTGGCTTGTTAGCTAATAGCTGGGGGCAACGCCAAGGCCAGTTACAGCTCCAGCTGTCCAGTCATTAACTGCCGTAAAGACTGATTTTGAGGAGGTTATTGCCGTGATAAAATATCCTCAAAAGATTATAACAGCAATAGTGTATGGCAAAAAAAAAGTCATAGTGGCTATCGTATGACTGAATGGCTGCATTTGAAAAATTGGCCGCTCCCTGGCGGTTCATAACCGATTTTCCACCAGTCAAAAGCAAGTTGTGCTCTGTTAGGTTTATTGTACAAGGCAATAAAAATATTGGCCAGGTTAAATTGTCAGCGTGTTATGGCATTAACCATTCTTTTACTGTGTTTAATTTAAGCGTTACGATGATTCATTATGGAAGAACGTGTCCCATGCAAATGAATCGACATCGAGTGTCAAAAATATTCAGCATTTTTTTAAAGCAAAATTAATTCTTATTTGACAGCTTCTGTAGGCGAGGGACCTCTAAGATGTGGAAAAAAGTGTATGTGTACTCTTTAAAAACTGCCATGGCGTTCTGAGAGTCTGAGTCATGACAGTGTGATTTCTCAGAGTGTCCTCCTGCCCGGCCTTAAATACAGAGTCCTCCCGGGCATATGAAACTCAACAGATGCCTTCTGGAGGGGCATGGCTTTGAGGATGTACCTGGCAGTCCCAGTGCCAGATTAAGTCCTCATGCCACAGCCCCAGCCCTCTAGCCAGTCCAAGATATTCGGTACATCTGGCACCAAATGACTCTCAAAGCCACTTTAAATGCTCCTGAATAAGTCACATTGCAGGGCTGGGATCTGACCTATCTGTGTGGGCTGCTGGGTGAACTTCCAAGAACAGATGTGGGCTTGCAGAAAGGGTCCTGTAACACCCAAAGCAACAAACTCCCAGGATCCCACATCCCCCCATCAGCCTCACTGGGGGCTTCGCTCTGTGCCTGAAAGGTGTGTCTGCTCTACAGCAGCGTTGGTCGGGGATCGTGTCACAGAAACCCATTAACACTGTCGGAAGCCATTCGCCGCAGACATCAAGGATGTAGGTGACACGGGCCAGGGGAACATGCAGCAGAAAGTTTGCACAGCACTGCCACAGACCGGGAGAGCACATTGCAGCCTCCCTGCTCCCCTCAACCTTCCCAGTGCCCTGTCTGCGTGTCCTATATGGCATATAGCAGTGTCTGCCTTGTCTGGGAACAGCTGCTGTCGGATCTTTTCACCACCCCTCCTATACAACCCCACGAGCCCCTTAAAGATGGGCCTAGCCTGCCCCCTTGAAGCCCAGTTTCCCTCTGTCTCCCTGTTTGGCAGGGTCATGTCTAGTGGCCACATGTACACCCCTGGGAATGCAGGGCTCACACCTACTGCATGTCTCCTACCTAACAGTGTGTCTCTGGGAGCCATCAGGCTGTCTCAGAAGCCCTCCAGCCTACTCCTACCTGTCGTGGCTACTGCTTAATGTCACCGGCTCCCTTCTCCTGCTCCAGCCCCTCCACAGGGCAGCTTCACCCCTCCCAGGCACTGCCACCCACATCCTGTGGCCAATGCACTGGCCCCTTCCAGCAGCCCAAGGGAGGGCCAGACTCTGTGGCAAAGCGGCGGAGGTGCTCCCTTGGGTCCACTCTGACAAAGGCACCCCACGCCCTGTCCTCAGAGCCTTCAGGGGTGTGAACAGGGCACCTGCTTTTTTGCTCCCCAACACACTCAGGCCCTCCCAGCTTCTAGCCCAGGCTGGGAACATCCCTTCCTGCCTCCCAGAGGCCCCTTCATATCTCTTTCAGGGATACCCCAAAGGCAGGCTAGGATGGTTGGTCCTCCCTCCATCTCAGAAGCAGTCCCAGTGCCTGGCACCCAGGGGCCTTCAGCAGAGGCACTTGAGTCGAAGCACAGCTGTCTCCCCAGGGACTCCATTTAAAAGACTGTGGTGGCCCTGCAGCTCCCAGACTCTCCTGGACACCACAGGCTCCACCCCCAGGAGCAGCCGCTGGGTGGCACAGTAGGGGGCCGGGGGAACATGGTGATGTGGAAGCAGCGGCAGCCCAGGGCAAAGAGCTGCTGGTTGTGGATTTCAGAGAGTTCTGAGGATGGAAAATCGGTGGGCCTGTCGCTGTTCTGGAAACCTGCTCAGGGTGGTGCTCAGAGACCCCAGGGAACTCTGGAGGGAGACCTGGATTCAGAGGACTCAGAGTCACCACCCTGGGGAGGTCCCTCCTCAACATCTGGGATCTGGGAACACCCTCAACATACCCTCACACATACACATTCAGTTACACCTACACACATTCACACCTACACATACATGCATTCACTCACCCTCACAACTACACACGTGCATTCACTCACACCTACACACATCCATTCATACGTTCACGCATGCATTCACTCACACCTATGTATATTTGCACTTACACCTACACACATGCATTTACTCACACATGCACACTTCACACTCATATCTACATACACTCACACCTACACACACTCATACCTAGACATACAAACACATTTACACACATATCCCCTCATACACCTACACACACACCTACACACATTCACTCACACCCCTACACACGCATTCTTATTCACACCTATGCATACACACATTCACTCACACACCTACATATACACATGCATTCACTCACACTCCTACATTCACACCTACACACACTCACACTCATACCTACACACACATATGCACATTCACTGACTTACACATTCACACACACCTACATACACACACATTCACATAAACACACTCATTCACTCACACACCTACACACATGCACATTCACTAAACGTGCACATTCACTCACACACCTACACACAAACACATGATTTACTCAGGTTCACACCTCTACACACATATACACATTCACTCACACCTACATGCACATACACACACACACATACACACTGTACCCACTCTCATAGCCAGGGCTGCTAGAGTGAAGAACCCCAGACTGGGGGGTCTTAAAAAACAGGCATTTACTTCTTGAGGTTCTGGAGGCTGGAAGGCCAAGCCCATGGTGCTGCAGGTACAGTGTCTGGTGAGGGCTCTCTTCCTGGCTTGTGGACGGCTGCCTTCCTGGTGAGTCCTCATGTCGGGGGAGGGGGGGCAGACCGAGATCACTGGTGTCTCTTCCTCTTTGTATGAGAGCACTGATCCCATCCTGGGACTCTACCCTCATGAACTCATCTCATCCCAATCACCCCTAAAAGGCCCCACCTCCTAATGCCATCACACTGGAAACCAGGGCTTCATAATCGGGGAAGGCAGGGACATCCATGTACACACATGCACAATCACAGTGCACACACATGCTGTACCCACACACACACTCTCACATGGACACACACATGCTGGGTCCACACACATGTGCACACACATATACCCATATGCACAACTGCACGTGTGCACACATGCCCACACGCTCATGTATGTGTGCACTTGGTTGCACACTCTCACAGTCATGCACACACTACACTTAAGCCCACGTGCACACTCTTCTCATAATCATTAATGGAATCGGTGGTTTTTTTTTTTTTTTTTTTGAGACCGAGTTTCACTCTTGTTACCCAGGCTGGAGTGCAGTGGCACAATCTCGGCTCACCGCAACCTCCACCTCCTGGGTTCAAGCAATTCTCCTGCCTCAGCCTCCCGAGTAGCTGGGACTACAGGCGTGCACCACCATGCCCAGCTAATTTTTGTATTTTTGGTAGAGATGGGGTTTCACGATGTTGACCGGGATGGTCTCGATTTCTCAACCTCATGATCCACCCACCTCAGCCTCCCAAAGTGCTGGGATTATAGGTGTGAACCACCGCGCCTGGCCGGAATCAGTGGTTTTTAATGCCCACCTGTGGCAAGCCAGGCCCGGTGCTAAGCTGACCAAATCAGGGGAGACTCTGCTCTTGAAAAGCCCACACTCTTGTCAAATAATCACCCAATAAACACATGGCTGTAAGCGGGATGCTCCATGCTGGGCTGTGCTGTGAGCTGGGAAGCTTTGGGTAGATTGGGACGAGGTCTGGGGAGGTTTCTGAAGGATAAGCCTGGGAAGCTCAAGGCGCTGCAAACACCTCCAGGCTAGAGAGGGCAGAGAAGCGATGGTGCCCTGCAGCCTGGCTTGGGTGAGAGACCTCCAGGCACTGTCCCCATCCTGAGATCACCAAGGTCACCAAGAAGATGCATGCCCTGCCATGGGGAAGCTGGGGCTGGGGCTGAGTTCAGTGGGGATGGTGCAGGGCAGGGGAGGAGATGGCTATGGTGGGGAAGGGAAAGGATGTCCCACCTTGGGGAAGCCTTAGGAATGGATGATTGGGTCTTCTGTGTGTAGGTGACTCCGTGTGTGTGTGTGTGCATATGAGAATTCAGTTTCATGCCTCTACATGTGTGTGTATGTCCACATGTATATGTTCACATGTGTGAATTCTGGTGCTTATGTGTGTGTGTGCCTTCATCCCCATGTGTGTGCACGTTCGTCTGGGGATGGCAGACGCTGGGGAGGGTGACAGGGAGATGCCAGAGCCCTGTGATGGGATTGGTCTGGGGCTCTCCCTGCCCGACACTGTCAGACTAGGAGACTGGATTACCTAAAGGTCAGAGTTAGGGTTACGGCTTCCCCCTTGGACCTCCACCCTGAAGCTCTCCAGGCCAGTGGGAGCTTCCCACCCCCAGCAAGCCTGAGCTCAGAGGATGGCAGGCCAATGGCCCAGTGTGTTTGCTGAGGGACTTTCAGTGAACTTGAGGGTCTCAGGGCCAGGGTCCCCCTTTGCTACACCCCACTGTAACCATTTCAGCTCAGGGCTGCTCCACAGACAAAAGAAACCAACAGCACACAAACGCTTGTCCTACTTGGCTCAAACCCTACCCCTCTGCGCCCGGCCAGTGCCCAGTGGGCAGGGACATCTAGCTATCTCTCTTCCCAAAGGCCCAGCCAGGGGGACTAGGTCTCAAACTGACCAAGAAGCCTCAATGGAAGGGGTCCAGGCAGCGCTCCAGCCTGCCCAGAGAGGGCAGCAGTCACCCCACACATCACTTGCAGGCAGGGCCCCTTCTCCTGGTCAGTGGGGACACTGCAAGCCCACTCTGGCCTCCACCACCCACAGAGAACACGGATATCAGTCCAGTACCGGACCCGGCCGCACCTTGGAAGCACCCATTGCTTCTCTCTGCCTTCCACGTTAACCCAGGCACAGACATCATTCCGTATCAAGGATTAATTTTATCATTGTATTTTCAAAAACCGTATGGCAACATGTTGCATTATATCCTTATGCATTTTGCAACTGTAATACCAAAAAAATGAATAAAATGATATATAATTCTTATTTATTTTTATTACTAGCCAACTCAATGTTGTACTCGAAAAAGCACAGCCCCAGACAAGTCAATATAATGTATTTCAGCACAGTGGTTTAGCACAACTGACTTCAGGAATATGTCACCCACAAACATAACTATTTTTCTGCTTAGAGAGAGAGATGAGCTATGCTCTTAAATTAAAACCCATCCAATTTCAGACTTAACAAAGCACCGTTTCCCCCAGATCTTTCTGTGGCAAGCCTGTGAGTATTTGTGGCTTCTCGGCAAAAGCCCACCGGGTCCCCATTCCACTTTGTTCTCAAAGCCGGAGTTTGACTAATTCTGTGCTCCCATAATTGCTAAATCAAAAGAATTTATTATCCCTGAAACTTTAAATGGGAAAGAAATAAGGGGAGGAGGTTAGCACTGAACCTTAATAATGATAAAATTCAACCACGGTCAGCGACTTGCAAGCGGTAATCCCAGTCCAGAGCAGGGCAAGCTGGAGGAGGAGGAGATGCTGCTCTGAACCAGGCAGCCATGTTGCCTTCCCATTTGGCAAAAAAAAAAAAAAATGCTGAAAGGACTCCTTCTGGAAGGTGAAAAGACCAGCTCCATTCTTTTCTGTTACCTACTTAAATTAAGCCTAATTCCACTTATTTTGCTGTAATTAATTTGGCTTAATTCTCTCTCCCCTTATTAGAGGCCTTTTGCCATGTTCTGGGATTTTTGAAATCACCCTGAGATAGAAAGAAAGGAAGAGAGAGAGGCGATGGGGAGGGAACAGAGAGGCAAGGAGACAGGAAGGCATAGGAAGAAATCCATTAAAAAATATTTCCGTGAGAAATCAGAAATGTACATCTTTTGGGCGAGGCGTGGTGGCTCAAGCCTGTAATCCTATCATTTCAGGAGGCAGAGGCAGGCGGATCACTTGAGGTCAGGAGTTTGAGACCAGCCTGGCCAACATGGTGAACCCTCGTCTGTACTAAAAATACAAAAATTAGCCGGGTGTGGTCGTAGGTGCCTGTAATCCCAGCTACTCTGGAGGCTGAGACAGGAGAATCGCTTGAACCCAGGAGACAGGAGGCTGCAGTGAGCCGAGATCATGCCATTGCACTCCAACCTGGGCAACAAGAGTGAAACTCCATCTCCAAAAAAAAAAAAAAAAAAAAACCGCACCACTTTTATTTTCCTTCCTGTATCCAAGGAGAATTCCTGTGACACAGAATGTGGGGAACAGGCCAGACGCATAGCCTCCATGTGAGGCAGGGGCATCGTCCTGCTGGGTACCCCCTATCCCTTGCCTGGGGTCAGGGACTGCCTGTGGAGGACCCAGAGCTCCAGGAGAGTAGATTCAACCCATGCAGATTCAGCAAGTGGCAGTGACTCACCAACACACGAGGCCAGCCAGGCCCGAAAGGAGGTGGGTCCCGACTGCGGGCCACCAGGAAGTGGTCATGTCCCATTGATCCGTGCCGTGCTGGCCAGGCACTTTACAGTACCCCCTCTTAAATAGTGCAGTGGTTCACCTTGTTCCCCTGGTACTGAGGATGCCTGAGCTGGAGGGTGCTGACTGTCCCTGGGCAGGTCGTGCCACTGTTCCCCTCACCCCGGCCCCCACCTCGACCACGCCCTCATCTTGGCCACTCCCTCATCTCAGCCACACCCCATCTCGGCCACGCCTTCTAGGCTCCACCACGCCACGCCCCCTGAACTTGGCCTTGCCCCCATTCGGTCACGCCCTCCACTATGGCTAAGGCCGGAACGCTAGAAACTCCCCACCCCAAGCCCTGTCCCTTCTATCCCAGCTAGACCCTTTTTCCTCCCCCGCACATTGACCCCCTTTCTCCCTCCCCTGAATGTCTCTAGGTGCTCTCTCCACTGTCACTCTCTGCACCTCCACCAACCCAGACACCTCTGCAAACTGGAATCACATCGTGTGGGTGCCTGTTAAACACTTTTCAAGGGTCTCTGCAGGAAATGCCAGGCCCTCCCATGCACAGCCTTGACACCCTGCCCCACCCTGCAGAGCCGCCTCCTAGCCACATTCCCCCTTGACCTCTGACCTCTAGCCCTCTGCCCTCTCCTGCTCCCTGACACCTGGGCGTGCCCCTCCCTCCTCAGCAAGTCCCCCCCACCTCCCCCGTGGTCTCTGGTGACTCCCTGCACCTTCTCGGGACACATAGGGCAGTGGTGACTATCCTTTATTTGTGTGATTAATTGATGACTATTTCTTTCTCTCCTGAAGCTTCAATACAGGGATTATGTTTGCTTCCTGCTCATTATTTTAGCCCAGAGCCAAAAGCAGAGCCTGACAGAGAGAAGTTACTCAATAAAATTAATTTTAAAAATCTATTAGCAAAATAGGAAAATATCTACAAGATAGGTGATCAACAAATGCCAGATACTGGGTTAATATCCTCAATATATAAAGAGGCTTTACCAATGACGTTCTTTGTTTTTAGAATCGGAGTCTGACTCTGTTGTCGCTCAGGCTGGAGCGCAGTGGTGCAATCATGGCTCACTGCAGCCTCAACCTCCTGGGCTCAAGTGATCCTCCCACCTCAGCCTCCTGAATAGCTGGGATTATAGGCCGTGCCACCACACCCAAATAAGATTTTTCATTTTATTTTATTTTTATTTTTTTAGGGACAGAGTGAGACCTGGGCTGGTTCAGAACTCCTGGCTTCTAGAGATCCTCCTACCTTAGCCTCCTAAAGTTCTGGGATTACACATGTAAGAATCACTGCACCCAGCTACAGGTTAATTTTAAAAACAAAAGAGAGACTCTTGGAGAGATACATGGGCAATTATGAGCCAATGTAACATATCAGATTGCAGCTTCCTAGGAGGCCTACCCAACCCTAGACTCTGCAGGAGCCATGTCACCACTCACACAGCTCCTGGGCACGTGCTCCGATCTTCTGTGCCCCATCTTCCCGCCACCTCCCTTGGGTGAGGACACCTGGAAAGTGCTCCGTCATGTCGACTCACTGACTTGCTTAGCCACACCTGCGAGGGGAACAGCTGCTCTCCAAGTGGCACAACCTGCCCAGGGACAGCCATGAGGGATCCACAGACGGGGGCACCCACAGACCACTGTTCACAAAGTTCTGTGAACAGACTGTAAATGAAGTTGCTGTAAACCATATCTTCCTTCAAATGCAGTGAAGAGAGTCCCTTTAAACACACATCTAACAAAATCCTTTCCTGAAACAAAACAGTGTATGTTTGCAGTGAGTCAGCTCTTCCCATTGCATAGAAAATTCAGAAATTTGTATATGGAATTTATTGAAGGGACCCCCTTCACCCCGACCCCCTTCTTCTAAAGCACAAGTTTCTGTAGCTTGACTTTATCCTTGGCCTTGGTTCACCGTTCACTCCTTTGCTGTTACCCCTTTGCCTTGATGTCTTTTCTATTTTAATACTATTGTGCTGTATATATTTTTGTCATCTGCATTAAATGCTTTGGGAATAATGTGGGTGTGGAGCTGTAAATAAGCAAATGAGTTCACTTGGTAATTTCTCTGTCTCTCCTGCCTCCACCCCTAGCTGGGCAGGCCCAGGTGCTGGATGAGTCTCAGAAGGCCGTGCAGATTGTGTGAGTCCATTTTGTGTTGATATAAAGGAATCCCTAAGCTGGGGCAATTTGTAAAGAAAAGAGGTTTATTTGGCTCACAGTTCTGCAGACTGTACCAGAAGCTTAGAGGTGGCATCAGCTTCTGGTGAGGCCTCAGGGAGCTTCCAGTCATGGGTGAAGGCAAATGAGGGGCAAGCACATTATACGGTGAGAAAAGAAGCAAGAGAGAGGAGGAGGTGCCAGGTTCATTAGCGACCAGATCTTGTGTGAACTAGATTACTAGTTCACTCATTACCATGAGGACAGCATCAAACCATCCACGAGGCATCTGCCCCCAGGACCCAAACACCTCCCTTTAGGCCCCATCTCCAACACTGGGGATCGTATTTCAACATGAGACTTGAAGTGGATAAATATCCAAACTATTTCAGAGATACAGCCAAAAGCTGAAGGCTCTGTTGGGGGTTGGAAGGAATGGGAACGTGGGGTAATGTCAAGTGTGCCATTGGGGAACTGGATGGGACCTTTGTTCAGGCCTGTAGGTTCGTTAGAGGTGAAACATGGTTTGGAGGAAGTAGGGACGCTCTCTGGCCAAAGCTTGACCTCTAAGATGTCGGGAAATAGAATATGGCCAAGGTCAGGCTGAGTGGACCAGGGGACACGGGAATGTGAATGGGCTGGTGAAAGGCAGCTGGCTTTACGCTGAGATGCCCACACCCTGAGAAGGTTTACTTAGCTAGAGAGGCCACCTGCCCACTCATCGCCTGTCTGTCTATCTGGCTGGCTTTCTCTCTCCAGGCATGCAAGGCTGAGTGACAGGAGCTGCAAGAGAATGATAATGCGGCCAAGCCACAATCAGAAGCAGCTGTGGGCACGAGGCCAAAGAGTATTCTTGGATGGGACGTTTTTGTTTCCAGTGCCCTATTCGCAACCAGCTGCAATTCTTTTTTTAAGTACCATCCCAGCTGACCTTTTGAAACGATGAATTTGTATTTCAATGAGAAGTCTGCATTTTGACTCAAGGATGAGACTCAATTTTCTGTCCTTGGTTGTTCTCCTCAGACAAACCCAATTCTTTTAGGGGCCTGTAAATTTGCTCAAGATCAAAGAGCTACATGCATCCAGAGAATGATAGCCTGGAGGCCTTTACCTACAGTGATTCAGGAGAGGAAGAGCTGTGTCGTCACTGCATATGAGAAGGACTCCTTGCAGAGGGGCAATTCATGACCCACTGGGTCTTCCCATGTAGCCAAAGAAGTGACATATAAACGTGAACAGGAAATCAGGGCTGGAGTCAGGGCATCTAAACAGACTCAAGGGGAGTGACCTTTGCCCACATGAAGCAGTGATCGAAGTAAACATCCAGTAAAGAAGAAAATGAAGGAAGGAAGGAAGGAAGGAAGAAAAGAAAGGGAGGGGAGGGGAGGGAAGGGGAGGGAAGAGAAGGAAAGGAAAGGAAGGACAGACAATATATGAGGGGTGAATTGACAGATGAATGGAGGGGTGTGTGAGTGGATTAATGGATGGGTGTGAGGGTGGATGGACAAATTGACGGATGGATGGGTGAACTGACAGATGGATGGGTGGGTGGACAAATGGATGGGTAGATGAATGGATGGTTGGCTGGATGGATGAATGAATGGATGGATGGATGAATGGACGGATGAACTGACAGAGGGAAGGATGGATAGGTGAATGGATAGCAATTGAAAAATGTGACACAAAAGAACATTTTAATTTTGTTGTCACAAGCATAATGTTAAAGAAAGGGAGGAAAAAGGGAGGGAAGGAGGGAGAGAAGGAGAAAGAAGTGGTAACCTGACTCCCTTGCCTTATACAAGTATGACCAATGTACTTGATGATATCAGCAAGTGGGTGGGAACTGTGCTGAGGATGTTGACCTAGAGACAGGTCCATTTTTAGAACAGGACTGGGTGTAATGATGCTGCTGTATCATTTCAAAAGATGCCATTAGCATGAAGTCCAAGTCCCGGACAACATGTCCCAGGTCTGGCTGCAGGTCCTCAGTCAGCTATCTCTCTTGCAAAAAGAGAAGCATCCGGCCAATGGGATTTGACAAGATGGCCAGCTCCCTGGATTTGCTCTGGGTTAAAAATAAATCGTAACCCAGCAAGACGGGCAAGGGAAAGAGGGAAGGAGCCCCATCTCGCCGACAGCACTGGAAGGCTAGAGTCCTGGTGGATATTCTTGCCTAGCAAGGTGCAGAACTTAAGGGCAGAAGCCAGGGAGCCAGATGACCAGGGTCGCTGCCCCCCTGGGGAAGCTTGAACGAATGCTGTAGAGTCTTCAAGTTTCAGCTTCCTAACCTATGAACAGGCATTCATGACATCACACCCAATTTTCAGGGCAGCATGGTCTGGAAAGCACCAGTCCAGCGCTAGGCTCAGCGTCGATGCTCATGAGTAGTGAAAGATGAAGCAGGAGAAACAGGAAGACATCCGAAGGGGCTCACCCTGCCGGGGCCTGGTGATGAGCGCATGGGCTCAGAAACCCACTTTCCGGGGATGCCCTGCTCCGTGTCCTCCCATTGCCATGGTGACCTGTGAAAGTGGGAGCCCCGTGAACACTGCACTGGCTAAGAATCAGAGAAGAAGGCCCACCTCATCCCATTTGCCTGAAACACACCCTGAAATCCCATATTCAGAAGACTTTCCTTTTCTTCTCAGAAAGAAAACAATTTATGAAGTATAGAATTCCTTCCATAATTAACTGATGGTTATCACCACTCACTTTGGCTTCTTTCAAAAGAAGAGGGGCTTGGCGGGTCTGGGGTGAGCTCTAGCCAACTCGAATGAGCAGGGTACCTCCAGTCCTGCAGCTGGTGGTCCCGGGGGGCTGCTGCCTCCCTGGTCCCTGGGGTTCTGGGGACAGAGATTCCAGGACTGGGTTTTTCTGAGCATACTGAGCTGCAAGGACACAGTGGCTCGTATGGGGCGAGAGCCTTCAGGGGTAGCTGCTGTCTCCAGCCCCAGCCTAAGGGTGTGTCATTGAGTCTCTGGGTCCCCGCCAAGGCAGTGACAGTGCAGGCATTGGGAATAAGAACACAGATGAGCATCGGAATGAAACAGACCAAGTTGACACCAGGAGAGGTGAACACGGGAGGAGGGAAGGGGTGGGAGAGCCAAGCCAGCCTTGGGGAAGGAGCTGGGTTCTCAGGCTGATCCCCAGCCTCTGTGGGGTCTTCAAACTGGTACTGGAGTTTGGGGTGGGAAAAACATCTTAGAGGATCCTTAAACAAAAGCCATATGATTCTTATGTCTGAAATCCCATCTATAGGAACAATGGGGGTGCAAATAAATGGTCAGTATCTAGTGCCACGTGAACGTTATCAACAAGGAAGTGTGCCAGAAGGCAGCCTGCTTTATATTATATTTCCGTCCAGAACCTGGCTTGTAATTCTTGTCACCCACATGGGGGCTTCACTTGCAGAGCCAATTTTCTCACCCAGCCCTGGACCTAGAGATGGGAGCTACGAAGGAAAGAGGGAAGGGACCTCCAAGGTTAGTAGCAGAGATCTGTTACTAGCTGTGGTCACAGCTCCTAGGTGTCCCATTAGGAAACTGCCCTTTTCCACAGGAGCTGGTTAAACCCAACCCCATCCACACTCCATGGGCTACCAGGAGAGGAACCTGGCCCGGCCCTGGCTATTCACCCCAGGCATCGTCCCTAGCACAGCAATTGGCTCAGCAGTGGGCCTGTGATCCGGGCCTGACCAATGAGATGTCAGGATCATTCTTGGGTTTTGTGGGAAGCAGGTTTCCTGCTCAGCTAAGCGGCATCCCTGACTGCTCTCTTTGCTGCCTAGGAGGCAATCCTGAGCCCAGCACAGCAGAGCTGAAAGGTGGGGGAGATGGATTCCTGAGACATCTCTGATCCATCCATGTATGGTGCAAAGTCTATTCCCAGGCACTTCACTCTTCTTGCCCAGGTGCGATCTTTGTTCACTGCAACCTCTGCCTCCAGGGTTCAAGCGATTCACCTGCCTCAGCCTCCCGTGTAGCTGGGATTACTGGCGCCCACCACTATGCCAGGCTAATTTTTGTATTTTTTTAGTAGAGATGAGGTTTCAGCATGTTGGTCAGGCTGGTCTCGAACTCCTGACCTCAGGTGATCTGCCTGCCTCGGTCTCCCAAAGTGCTGGGATTACGAATGTGACCCACTGCATCTGGCCTTTTTTCTGAATTCTGTTTCAGTTGGGTTTCTGTCACTTACCACCAAAGGAGTCTGGTTAAAGGGCACTGTCACACCGCTTGATAGGGCTGGCTTCCCTAGACTCAGATCCAGAGCAGAGGGCTGAGGGTCAGAGGAGGGTGGGGGCGCATGGGCAAACACACCCTGTAGACTTTCCAGGGTCCCTCCACCACACAAGCACACACGCTGCTGGGCAGATACAGGGCTCCCTCTCAGGAGTAAGCCCTGGTGCCCCTACTCCCACCCACTGCAGGGAGGGGAGGGACACACAGAAGGCCCGACTTGTATTGCGGGAGAAGAGCATTCAGAGGCTGACCCCTCCAGAAATGCACACGCCCAGAGCAGTGACAGCAGCAGGGAAGGGAAATGAGAGCCTGTTTAGCTGGTGCAGCAAAAACCATTTGGGTAAAAATTAGAGACAATAAAAGGCGGTAATGTGATTCTTAACTGTTGCTCTAGGCCTTCAGGGCAGTTAGGGGAAGTAAATTAGGTGCTATTTGCAGAGCTGAGTGCCTTCTCCCTCGGGATTGCCAGGGTCTCCCACGAGGGAGAGCTGAGGGGTAGCGTTCTGCCCACCCCAGGGAATTCCCTGCCTATCCAAGAGCAGAGCCCCTCCAGGCAGCCAAGCCCTGACACCCCTGTGTTGTCACACTTCCTAAACCATGGCCAAGAGACGTTCCCTGGGTGGCTGCACCCTTCAGTGGGTAAAGGGAGATAACGGACTCAAGGCCTCATCTTCAGGCCCCAGTCTAGGGTTCCCTGTGCTGCCCCTGCCCTTCTCTGCAAGGGGCCCCTGGACATGCAAAAGTGGCACATGGGAGAATCACTTGAACCCGGGAGGTGGAGGTTGCAGTGTGTCAAGATCACACCACTACACTGCAGCCTGGATGACAGAGCAAGACTTCTTCAAAAAAAAAAAAAAATGGCATCTGTCCAGGAAGCACTGCCCATGCTGGGAGCTGCTGCCTGTACCCCAGGGAACAAGGAAACTCCTAGTGGGCACCAAGGGACCCTCAGTGATGAGAGGGGTGAGGACAAGGCCATAAAGAGAAATACTCCATGGAGTCTATAGGCCCTCCCCCTCTGCCCATGCTGGGAGCTGCTGCCTGTACCCCAGGGAACAAGGAAACTCCTAGTGGGCACCAAGGGACCCTCAGTGATGAGAGGGGTGAGGACAAGGCCATAAAGAGAAATACTCCATGGAGTCTATAGGCCCTC